>JAUUDZ010004020.1:0-11839 GCA_032361705.1 Panulirus versicolor | reverse complement strand
CCTCTTCTGCTCTCTCAACCACACTTTTTATTACCACACATCTCTCTTACCCTTTCATTACTTACTCGATCAAACCAACTCGCACTACTTATTGTCTTCAAACATTTCATTTCCAACACATCCACCATTCTCCACACAACCCTATCTATAGCCCATGCCTCGCAACCATATAACATTATTCGAACCACTATTCCTTCAAACATACCCATTTTTGCTCTCCAAGATAACATTCTTCAACGCTCCCAGAACCTTCGCACCCTCCCTGACCCTGTGATTCACTTCATAAAAGTACGAGATAAGAGATGAAAACTGGAATTCTCGGTTTCGAAATGTTAAACTTTGTTATGGTATGGTATTCTTATTTATGCAATTCTCTTCATAAGGCTCTCACTTAATGAATAAATTAATAATCAACAACACATTTAGAAAAGTGAAAAAAAAAGCTAAAGGAACTACAAAGCCATAGATTTCACCTAGCTTCATTTGAAAACATTCAACTTTCAACTGTTTATATGAAAAATTATATTTTTTGTATACTCTAACAATTCTCTTCAGAAGGTTCTTAAATATATTAAGAATCAATAATCATCCACATATTTAGAAAAATTCAGTTTTTCAAAAAACATGCAACTAAAGGTCTTTCTACTATAATTTACTCCCTTTCCTAATCAAGTACAACAGCATCAGAAACAAATGAAAAATGGCCTTATTTTTACAAATCCATTTTCTAGATGTAATATATAGTGCATCAAATCCACAGCCTGCCATTCAGTTAAACTAAATAGGCTATTCTAAAGTAACTTTGATACATATAACCTGGTTCACCCCTCTGACAATACACTCCCCATACACCTCTGATCCATTTCATTCTATTTAATGCCTGCATCTTGCTCTCCTGAAAATTCAGACCCAGATACCCCAAAGCATCCTTTACTGCACCCTTCAATCTTCTCAATCTTTCCCTTCCCACTGTTCCCTCCACTTCTGACATACACATATTCTTTTTTAGTTAAACTTTTTTCCTCATCATCTCCATTTCCCCCAAAACTCTTCAGCACACATAGATCAGCCATCTACATCACCCTGCCCTTATTACCATACCTTGTTCTAACACTTATTCCTTACACAACAGATACACCTCAGACCACATATTTCCAACAGCCTGAGCCCAACCCAGACTGTGGGAGCAAAAGCCCAGGCATTTAATTTCCAACATATCCATCTCTTCCTTATCCTTAATATTCACCACCCAACCATATCTGTACAACAGAGCAGGACTACTACACCTTCAAATACTCTCATTTTTTGCCCTCACAAACAATTAACTCTTCTATAAACTCCTTAATGCACCAAGGACCTTTGCTCCTTCTTCCACCCAATTATTCAATTCAGCCCTCACAGTGCAAGGTGCTGCCACATCCACTCCCATTTACCCCAAACACTCCCCTTCCTTCATATTATCCAATTCGAACTTACACTCAAACTTTCTTGCCTTATCTCCCATGCTGCTTAATACCTTATTTCTATTCAATTCATCTCTCTGTTTTTCCTTTTTACACACTTCCAAACTCTGCAACTAGCATCAGTGTATTCCCTCTAGAAAATGCTACTTCCCAAATCCTCAGTATACCCTAGACCTACCCTTTACTCCAGGATCCTTGCATTCCTCATAACCTTATCCATAAACAGGTTTAACAACCATGGTGATATTACAAATCCTTGACAGACCCATCTTAAGAAATATTCACCCTCCTCCCTTGCTACTTGCCCACATGCCTTGCTGGTAAACATACCAGGATTTTCTTGTATGGTATAGCCAAGATGACAATGCAACTCAATGCCCTAATCAAGACCATCCCATTAACACTATCTATATAAAAAAACCTTAACTTAAGCTAGCTGGGTCAACTGCAGACCAGCTGCTGTAACCAGTATTCGAACCTCTACCCCTAACAGCCCATAAATCCATCATTGTCAACAACTCTGCTACACCAAAGAGTTTTCCTTTAGTTCTCCTTAACTTGCAAAAGTCAAGCAAAAATTATATGATCACTATCATCACCAATAAAAAGCTCCTCTAATATCAGTTTTCTAATACTGAGGAGATAATATGCAAGATGCTTAAATGAGAAATTATCATTCAACAGTTTATGTAAAGCACAAGTCCATATTTCTCAAAACTTATCAAAAGTTTACATATATCTGCTTTTCTAGAATATTCCAAAACAAATATACAAACATTATGCATAAGACAAAGAGTTTTGTAATGACCTGTTAACATGAAATTACACCTTACCTTTGCTTCACCAAAAACAATATATGTATCTGATGCAGGATTTTTAAATACATCTGGCTTGTTTATGACAAAAAGGATATTCTTGCTTTTGCGAATGGTAACACGATTCACACCAGGGACTTGTTTTAATCCCAACTTGGACATGAGCTTGCGAGCCTTCTTCTCTGATCGACTTTGCTTGGCTGCCTTTGCAGATTCTGTCACAGATGGTGCTGATGCAGAGCCACTCTGTTCCAGTTCTGGCAGAGATTCCTATAATGGACAAAAGATATATGTAAAACAAACATTCTCAGCATGACATACATTATAGACATAGCATCTGCATAAAAGGATAGGGTTCTGTTCACTTGCAACAGTCCCCTGGATGATGGAGGCTTTGCTTAGAAGAGTTTAATCCCATAAACAGACTCTAATCAGAGAAAAACATAAATTATACTGTGGTCTTAGAGTATTGCATTAACAGATGTAAACAATCTGTAAACAATCAAGCATGGAATAATATTAGGACTGTGGAATCATTAAGCTTAATTACCAAAAAAATATTTTCTTAGTACTTTTCGAGCATGCATACAAAAAAATATGCATGTTACTATTTTCTTCTCTACCAGTCTTAAGTTTTGAAACTATAGTTCTGCATATAAACAACTAGCAGTCTAATGATACATTTACAAGGGCTCTGCGCTTACCAACGCCCTTTTCTTGCAGTTTTGTTTTTAAAAGGTTGAGAAACAAAGAATCAATAAATGCAAAATAACTTCAAACTGTAAAAATATAAATGCACTGCTTTCAGAAAATGCATGTAAATGCATCTAGCAAATATGGAACTAGAAATATATTGTCAATAACTACATGATATTTTGTAAATACCCTGGCTGTACAATGAACTAGCACTTCAGTGGCTGTCAAGCTGCACTCCATCAATCCAGGTAGCTGTCTTTTCTTTCTGCCTCACCCAAATGTGGCCTGCTGGCATTTTGTTCACAAATATAAAGTCTTTCCTTGTCACACATAACACTTGACAACACTTAACACACTTTACTGCATTGAGCACCATGTGCATACCCTGCCTTTAGGCAAAATGGTAAGAGCAATGACAGAAGTAGGTATCATCATTGGGCAAAAGCATTAGGTAGAACTAATAGGCAAGAGCATTAGGTGGGAGCATTAGGTAGTAGTTGGTTGAAACATTATGTAAAAGTAGTCAGCAAGAACATCAGGTGGGAGCCTCTGGAAACAATACACTGGAGTTGCCCTCTGCCTATGGCCTATTAAGGGCAAGGAACTAAAGGCTAAAACTACCAGTGGACTGACCAGTAATGGAGACTCTTTAATCGTGGCCATCTCTTTAAAGGAGTTCCTAGAGTGAACACGGACCAGAGATATAGATAGACATCATTTTTCATACAAGAAGCAGAATATGTGGCACAAACTGATTAAAATGTAAAATCAGGCATACTACCAGAGCAGATGAGTGTCTATAGTTTCTCTTTGTACCAAATTTTATCTCCTCATTCATCACTCAAAGGGCAGTGACCAATGCAAAAATTTTATCTCCTCATTCATCATTCAAAGGACGGTGACCAATGCAACAAGCTTTTAATAACTGACGGGGAGAAAATCTTACAAGAGAAAATATTGCAAGAGCCAATGGCAACAGAATTTTCTCTAGAAATAAAAACCATAACCATAGCTCTGAATCCTCTCCGCTCCTTCCAAGGACCACACTACATGATGTGAAAGACTGGAAAAACCATCCTAAATTTAAGCATCCATTCAAGCCACCAAGAAAGTCACTTACGGTCCTCTAACAAAGTTTCATCATCCAAAATTTACATTAGTTCCTGAGGAAGTGCCTGAGAAACTGTACCAAAGCAGGAAAACTTTTGTCGACCCAGAAATAATTTGCCTTGCAGCCTTAACAAATCATGCACAGCCTGCAAAAAACTTTCACCCGAGATCCTCTACTTATGTCTCCACATGAAGGTCTACAACCTTAAGGGGGAACCTGGAACAAACTGTCAAAAAAAACCTTTGACACAATAAGCACTTCTTGGGGCATACAATGGGGGAAGTGCAGTTGACATGTCAACATGTCATCAGCTAAAAGCTAACCCCACAATCTGGTAATGTTACACACTTTAATAACAAATACAAAGAAGCTGACCTAGAGAGGTGCCAACATCCTCTGGCTAGGAAGACCAATGAACATAATGGGAAGATACTCAAACTTATCTCCATACCTTGGTTCTGAGAGGCTTCCAGAAGTTACTTAATGCCCATAAGTAACATTGATTTAAAAGTTAAGTCAGCTCACTTGTTTGCATATATCCTTTACTTTTACATGCAAACTTTTCATTTCATATTGGGAAATAAGACACTTGAATACCATGAAGAGCTAGTTCTTTTGCCATAATCATGCATTTGGCCAAATAAAAGTCAAACAGCAGTGAGGGATAATGACTGCCATAAAGTACTAAAAACAGATCACAGTAAATCTAAATGATGACATACCAACATCAAACTAACTTGAAAAATACAAAGACAGAGGCAAATATACCTACAACCCTGGAGCCACATTGCCTCTTCAAGGTCATATGTGAGGCAATAAAATACACAGATGTAGAAAAAACAAGGACAGAAGGAGTGACAGTTTGAGAAAATGAGACAAGACCACCTTAAGTTAGTTACACAAGAATCAGCCAGTAGGCAATCTATAAATCAAAAGAATGATGGCACTACTTTTTATTCTAAATGTTCACTGTAGCTATATTTCTCCAAATATGTCCCAAACTGGCACACACAACTTTTTAAATTCACAATGCAGAATCAAATCATATTAGCTAGTACTACACAAATTTTGACACCTACAATCCATGTTTTGCTTTATTACACATGGAGATTTGACATTATCACACGTCAGTGATACATAATAAACCATTCGTGGCAATGACAATCATTTTATACCTGATCACCAATTCCTGCATTAACAAGTAACTCCAGGAACAGATGAAAAAAGGCCGCATTCAATTCTCTGTCATGCATAATGCATCAAAAGCAGAGCTCCCTATCCACAACCAGGCCCCACAGACCTTTCCACAGTTTACATAGCCAATTCAGTCCATTGACAGCACACCAATCCAAACATATCATATCGTTCCATTTCACTCCATCCCATGCTCGTCTTTTACCCTCATGCATGTTCAGACCCTTATCACTCAAAATCTTTTACACTCTATCCTTCTATCTCCAGTTTGGTCTCTCCTCTTCTTGTTACCTCCACTTCTGACACATACATTTATCTTCTTTATCAACCTTTCCTCACTCATTCTCTCCCTATGTCCAAATAACCTCACTCATTCCCTATGTACAAACCATTTCAGCACACCCTCTTCAGCACTCTCATACACACTCCTTTCATAACTACACCTCTCTCTTACGACCTATGTGACATGATCATCCATACATACGACTGGGGAAAAGTACAAATGAAAAAACATTTGTAAATATAAAAATTACACTTGGTCGTACGTCCACCAATGCTAACAGCTGTCTGCGTACAAAAAGGGATGTCAGATGATATCCTGGCATTGTGTACATCACACCATCTCTCTCAGTTCTCACTCTCAGTTACCATTCAGTAAGCACATGTTATTCAAGCAAATATGATGAATTTTCGTGCTGGATTAAACAATTTTTGTATCAAACCCCAAAGAAGATAACAAGCAAGAGGAAAATCCCATCATATGCTGATAGATCAGGCAAGAAGCCAAGGAAGATACTCCATCTGGAATTGAAAATGAAGGTAATCACCCAATATGAAGGAGGAAAAGGTTAATGTGATTGCACATGATCTACAGTTGTCCTATTCAATGGTCTCCATAATCTTGAAGAGCAAAAAAAAAATACATGAAACAGTGAAAGGTTCAGCAATTATGAGGTCTACGATGATAACAAAGCAACAAAAAAAGCTGCTGTGGATGGAAGATCAAATTCAAAAACATACCAGTAAGCTTGCTAATAACTCAGGCAAAGGATAGAAATCTTTTTGAAACTTTGAAGGAGTGAGCAGAACAGGATCACATAAAGACCTTCACAGCAAGTCATGGTTGGTTCAAAATACTTAAAAGAAGATATAGCTTGCACAGCGTTCGAGTCACAGATGAAGCAGCAAATGCTGACAAAGGAGCTGCTGAAAAGTTCATAGAAAGTATGGATGAATCAATCCATGAACTTAAGAATCTTAAATAAAAGGTAAAAACAAACTACAGAATCACACAATAAAGCTGGTTTATAAAAAATGAGATAATAATCATAGAAATTGAGTATGATGAAAGAATGCTGTACAGGTATATGATTTCTACATGCAATGCCGACAAGTTGGACTTACATCCATTTTGAAATCCGACTGGTCAGCCAGAAAGGAACTCTGACATATGTCAGGGAGCATCTGTATAAATTCATATTTTCAAACACATGCTTCTTTTAAAAACTAAGTCACTAAAATTGCATGATAAGCTTACCTCCGATGCATCAGAATCGGACTCCAATCCACCATCTGCTTCCTCTGCAGCTTCAGCAGCAGGGTGGGTCTTCTCAATTTCTGTGAGTTCTGGCATTTTAATGGAAATTTGGCTGTCTGTTGTAGACCTGAAAAACATTTATACCAAATAAGTACACACACTAAATAATGGACAACTTTAGCACACATGATAAAAATTCCAGGAAAATAATCCATACACAACCTACAATATATAGCAAATGAAAACAAAGTCTCAGATTCCTAATGTTAGAAGGAAAGGGAAAGCTTGCACTAAGATGGGACTATAGAGTATACACTCACTGAAAATCAAAAAATTTAAAAAGTTAATAATTCAAAACAAGCTATACCTTATATATTTGACAAAAAATACAAAAATATTGTATAATGGAAGGTAGACTCAAACGGGAGATTGCTTAAGTTAAATAAATAAAAGCAAACATTGTACTGAAATTTAAGAGAAAATTAGCATCAGCATCTTTAAATAAAGCTCTCATGAAAGTTCTTGATAACACCCTAAATCACATTCCAGAATCAGTCACACAATTAAAGTTTACAAAATACCGTATAAATATCAAATCTCATCAAAAAGGCAGCATCTAAACTGAAGACACAAGGACAATGTGCAGTGTTTGTGTAGTAGCACATTCAACTGAAATCTTTAAAAGGGGTGGTTACTGAAAGCAAAAATCCTCTTTTTCCGATCACTGTGTGATGTTACATCTGGGTTGTCAAAACTAATTGGAGTGCGACATATGATATTCTTCAGATGTTGAAGGGCTTTAAGACATGAACAAACTTTACACAATTTTTTATTAGTCATATACATTATATTACATAATGTGCATGATGCAAATTTTACTAAAAGCCACATATATGCTCAACAATTGATTCATTTTTGTACTGTTTGAGGTTGAGAAATTGTTTTAACTTTAAATCAGGAAGAACATAGACTACAGATATATCATTTCATTTATAAACCTTATGGACATAACTCATTAAGTATATTCAGAGAGAGAGAGAGGGGGGGGGAGGCATGTTTAATAGAAAAATTCAATATATATATAAATATATATATATATATATATATAAATATATTTTTGAAGAACAAAGAGAGAAACGGCCAAGTCTGTTAATTTGTCTTTAGAATTCACTCAAAAACAGGCAACTATCAATGACCATATCAACCACAACTAGGTTTACATGGGGAGGAGGATCTCAAATTATGTAAGCCATCAAACCTCGCTCATAAATTATCAGGCAGTCCAATAAATAATCACTGTAATCTTCAAGCTTGTCTTTTCCTTCATGGGTGAAGTTTTTGAAGTGTTAAATTAGGTTAATCTGGCTATGTTTTGTAGTAATTCTACACATACGTACTTCGCAACAATTATTACATACATGGTGAAGCATTAGACTTATCATGTTAACAAATTCAAGAGGTCAACTTGATGGCAAATGACACTTGTTGCATTTCACCAATCACACAGAAATCCTCTTGGATTTTGCATTCAGAAAATCGATTTGCTCAGAGACCCCCCCAGTACTGTAAACAACAACCATCAACTCTTCACCAAATAACACTATAGCCACTTTAAAAAACGTTTATAAGAATGGTAATTGATAATACTGGTGTATGCCGACAAACTGAGATAATCAAGAAAAATTACGTCCGACCCACAGTATATGATCCACTACCGTAGACTTGAACAAAGCAACACCTTAGCCATGTGCGTGTGTGTGTGTGTGTTTCAAGAAATATTTAACTCGGTTACAAAAATATCATTTATATCAATCATAATTGTTCGGCACCCCCAAATTACAGACTAAATTTTGACAACTAGAAGGAACCACTGATCCACTTACTATATCGCCGACTAGTCGGCATAATAACTACTTCGTAAAATTTTTCCCTCAATCAAATTTTTTATTTCAATCAAAGCATCCAGATCACTTTGACTGGACATTACTGAAATGATATGTCGAATCATACTTCAAAATTTATTAATAAACTATCAACTCACGAAATTGCTTAATTACCAGTTTTTAACGATTTAGTATTAACTTATATACCGCACTGTCTTTCTTAAAATATATATGCAACACATGAATAACACCTTTTATATATTGTGAACTTCCAAATTGCTTAAGATATAAGAAAATTTTCACAATATTTGAGTGCGGAGCCAAACATAGCCATAGCTCATGTATACCTAAAGCGTGTGAAAACTAAAGCCCATATCAATCATGACTTAATGCTGCATTAACATATCAAAAAACGTGTAAATTCCCAATTCCAAGTGAAACTAAATGAGCAGGCTGCAAGCCAATAAAAGCCACACTTGTTTGCAGGAAATAAACATACGCCGTTCCGATACGTCATGACAGACCTCGTCCCGCCATATTTCATCGTCATTCATCGAGGTAATCGGCTATTGATATAAATTTCATATCCTTTATTCTCATACAAAAATTGTCACTCGAAACTTTCTTAACAGATTCTATGGCAGCCAGTCGCTGTCACGGAAGAAAACAAGGAGAAATTAACACTAACCTACTGTAGACTCCAAATACGTGTCCGAAAAGGAACTTTGGTGGTGGTGCACAGACAGTGTTGCCAACGCCATCAAATGAAAACCGCTAGAGATCTGTCTATGTTATCGGCTAAGTCGCTAAAGTCGTAGACATATTTTATTGTGAAGGAAAATCCAAAACAAACCAGACAAGAACATTTTTAGAAAGTTAGATTAATTGATAAATATACATAATTATATGTCGATTCGTGGATCCGAAAATAACTACATAAAATTTTTAATGGCTGTCTGTTGGTAAGGCCTGCATAAACTGAACGAATAAGCTTAGAATTGCTAATTCGTTATACGGTGTGTCAGAAATCTGAAACTTCTTTTTCTGTGTTTCTGGTATATCTTCTTAAGACCAGCTAATCATTTATGCCATACCCCTGGTATTTGTGTCTCAAGAGGAGGTCTAAAAATATCTTATGACAAACTAAAAAGGATAAAGAAACAATTGTAAGCCATAATGTATTAATTATCTTCAGTTAAGAACCACCTGGATACCTGAATACCTATGGCCCTACACCAACTGCAACCTAGAGGATCTCAAGTTAGCCAGCGTCACTGGGATGGGGTAACTGATACCGTCTTAAGAAATGTTCTTTTTTCCAAACATTTCTTATTTTACAGTAGTGAACTTTTTAACATTGTATTCCAACCCTAGAAATAATTTGCTTAGAGAATATTCTAAACACCATAACAGATAGGGGCAAACAGGGAGATTTTTTTTTTTTTAGATTAGAAAGTATTATACTTCCACTAAGAATGCATTAATAAAACCACCAATTTAATTAGGACAAGCATGGATCACAGGGAAGACAACCCCGACTCATACACTCAGTCTTTCATTGAACCTTAAAACAGTGGTCACTTCGTGGATGTCTACCTCGAAATCGCTATGGCTTTCGCCAAGGTGAGTCAGCGTAGTCGTCACAAAAGTTGAGACATTTGGGGTTGCCCAGACATGGGGCCCAGGAATGGATGCTATTCTTCCTGGAGACATCAGGTGGTCTGTGTAAGCATTGCCACTTTTCTCGTCATCCTTCGGCAGTGAGTTCTCCAAAGATCTGTGTGTTTCCCCTTCTTTCTCTTTCTTGTCCTCTTCGGCGACATTTGACGGAGTGTCTCCTCTCCTGTTGTCGTTCTTGGAAATGACACCTGTACAGGAAGGAAGCTGGAGACGGCAGATAATTTGCAACAATCATAGGACGACATAACCTGTCTGGCCCTAGATCACTGCTAATATATGGCTTAAATTTTCACCAAGTTTGAAGTTATCCAATGAAGCGACGTCCAGATGAAAGCTTTTACCTCATTCGACCCGTTGCGGGATGTCAAAAGGGAAGAGAAAAAACAGGGTAAAGAGCAACGACTGACCATTATACCGCGACAACCAGACACAGACACACCTTCTACCCCACCAGCTGTAGCACCGAGGGCCAAGCAGTCACCGTCTCAAAGATCACCAGCTGTAGCAACGAGAGCCACATGGCCGCCGTAGCCTAAGGAGGAACGTGAGATAAGAAACTTAAAAGCGAGAGGTATGCAACGAAGTCCCGATTTTCCTCAGTGCACTCTTAGCGAGCACAGAGCGGAGACGGGGACTACCTCTACAATTGCCTCGTGAATGTCACGTGAACCTGTTTTACTCCGCCAGGTTACGGAAAAGTCCTGAATCTTCCTGTTACATGCTGTGAGCTACCCTCGACTATATGGGCAATCCTCTTGTTGGGATAATGATATCAGTTGGCGTGCCTCACACCCTACCATAGACTGTACTTTCAAGGATTTGGGTTGGAAGAAAGAAGACAGAAAAGGTCGAAGAAAAGAAGATCAAGAAGGTAGTCTAAAACACATCCCGGAGTATTAATGTTCGAAACAAAAACCTATATTAGGCATTTCTGGCATGATTTCTTACAACAAAAGATCACAGGATCAGGGTTGGGAGTGTGGTGTAAGCAGTTTGCAGGCCGGGAGCCTTAGTGGGGTGGACCGACCCACCAAACCGACAGAAAATGCCCTTTTTTGTCAACATAGTTATAACTTATGTGATATGTTTAGGTCATTATATACTCACATATACAAAGGGACATCATACTAAGGTCACTATATCTATACAAGGGGATCCATACGACATTAACTATATCTATACTGGGGATTTATAGTCATAATAACTATATCAGAGAAATTATACTAGGTCACTATAACTATACCAGAGATTTATGCTTAGGCCACTAATTTCTATACTAGGATCTAAAAAGGTTACTGTGTCTATACCAAGAATCTAAACTGACGTAGCAATATATGCGCCAGGGGATCTGTACCAAAGTATCTATATACCAGGGGTTCTGTGCTAATATCATTGTATCTATATTAGTGGATCTATTTTAAGATCACTATATCTATACTAGGGATCTATACTAAGGTTTA
>JAUUDZ010004019.1:0-18272 GCA_032361705.1 Panulirus versicolor | reverse complement strand
AAGGTTATTTTATTCTGGTTCTGGTTTTCCTTGTTATGTTTATGCTTATCTGATTAGATATTAGTTTATGTGTCAGTTAAAAACTTACTGAAGAGGATTATGAAAAAAAATATATATTAGTAATAGTATGTATGGTATATATTTACAACATGAACAAGCACATTGAACTTTTATTTATTTTTTCAGGCTCCTTTAAGCCTTTATTAGCAAGGCACATTCTTGTTGGATCAGTAAGTTTGTTCTTCTTTCACAGCCAGAGTTGTCTTCCAAAGCCCATAATATAAGGATAATGGCTTCTGATTTGGCATTTTTAAGAAAACTCTTATTTGTTAAGGCTAACAGAAGGGATCTTTGGTATTTGACAAATGCTTTTATTCACTGTTTTGATCTCTGCCAGGGCCAAACTCCAGGAGCATCCTGGAGGTCACTCCATGCCACCTCATCTCAGTGCCATGACTTCATCTGTTCAGAGGGGTTGCTTAATGGTCGATGAGTCATATAAATGAGTATCTGCAGGACTCACATATGTCATGATAGTTAAGGGGTTGATGCCTCATGGATACATCTCATTTTAGGGGTAAAATGGTGTAATCCCCCACTAAACAAGTGCTCTTTTCAGATGATCATAGGAGTTTTTCTTTAGTAGAGAAATGGTTTTTCATCCTTCAGACATTACATTTTGGCAATTATGATTAAAATTTTATTTCCAGCAACATCTTCAGAGCTACTGATATCCTAAAATTGACAGGTATTTTGATGATGAAGATGAAAGCTTTGATGGAGCATATCAACCTGCCCCAGGCAGCCCTGGGCCACAGAGAAAGGATACCTCAGACTCTGATGAGGATCCATTGGATGCCTTTATGGCAGGCATTGAACAGGAGGTGCAGTATTTATTTTTTTTACTTTTAGTAAGTTGCAAGGGGAGATGCACTTGAATCCACTGACATAGTGATCCTGCTGCCATTGAGCGATATGAACAAGTGAAACTTGCCTTGCTCATCATAGCATGTAAGGATGTTGTTTCATATATATTTTTTTATTATTATTATACTTAATCGCCATTTCCTGCATCAGCGAGGCAGCACCAGGAAACAGATGAAGAATGGCCCATCCACTCATATACATACATATGTACATAAATGCCCATGCCTTGCAACCATATAATATTGTTGGAACTACTATTCCTTAAAACATACCCATTTTTGCTCTCAGAGATAACCTTCTCTCTTTCCACACATTTTTCATCGCTCCCAGAACTTTGTCCCCTCCCCAACCCTATAACTCACTTCCACTTTTATGGTTCCATTGTTTCATTTGCTGCTAAGCCCATTCCCAGATATCTGAAACACTTCACTTCCTCCAATTTCTCATAGATATGCATATAAGAAGTTATATATTTGTTTATTTATTTATATATGATTAATTCTTTCCTTGTTCATTCCTGGTGTTATTTCACTAGTGCAGCAAATAGCTGTCAAGTATGACCAAATATGTAGAATGTGTGAAAAGAGAGAACATTATCTCTAAGAGCAAAAATGAGTATGTTTGAAGGAATAGTAGTTCCAACAATATTATATGGTTGAGAGGCATGGGCTATAGATAGGGTTGTATGAAGGAGAGTGGATGTGTTGGAGATGAAATGTTGAAGGACAATATGTGGTGTGAGGTGATTTGATTGAGTAAGTAATGAAAGGATAAGAGAGACTTGTGGTGATAAAAAGTGTGGTTGAGAGATCTGAAGAGGATGTGTTGAAATGGTTTGAACATATGGAGAGAATGAGTGCGGAAAGGTTGACAAAGAAGATATATATGTCATAGGTGGAGGGAACAAGGAGAAATGGGAGACCAAATTGGAAGTGGAAGGATGGAGTGAAAAAGATTTTGAGCAATTAGAGCCTGAACATGCAGGAGGAGGAGAGGCATCCAAGGAATAGAGTGAATTGGAACAGTGTGGTATACCAGGGTGGATTTGCCGTCAGTGGACTGAACCAGGGCATGTGAAACGTCTGGGGTAATCCATGGAAAGGTCTGTGGGGCCTGGATGTGGAAAGGGAGCTGTGGTTTCGGTGCATTACACATGATAGCTAGAGACTGAGTGTGAACGAATGTGGCCTTTGTTGTCTTTTCCTAGTGCTACCTCGCACGCACATGGGGGGGAGGGGGGTGCCATTTCATGTGTAGTGGGGTGGCGGTGGGAATGGATGAAGGCAGCAAGCATGAATATGTACATGTGTATATATGTATATGTATGCATACGCTGAAATGTACAGGTATGTATATATGCATGTGTGGGCGTATATGTATATACATGTGTATGTGGGTGGGTTGGGCCATTCCTTCGTCTGTTTCCTTGCGCTACCCGCTAACGTGGGAGACAGCGACAAAGTGTAATAGATAAATAAATAATGAATTATTATTATTATTATACTTGACCACCTCTTCCTGTGTCAGCAAGGTAGTGCCAGGAAACAGACAAAGAAAGGCCCATCCACTTATATACACATAAATGCCCATACATGCACATATACATGATATACATATCAACATATACACATATACAAAAATATACGTACACATGCACAGACATATACATATATACGCATGTACATATTCATACTTGCTTGCCTTCATCCATTCCTGGCGCTACAATGCCCCACAAGAAACAGCATCACAACCCCCTGCTTCAGTGAGGTAGTGGCAGGAAAACAGACATAAAGGCCACATCCATTCACACTCAGCCTTTAGCTAGCTGTCATGTGTAATGCACTACAACCACAGCTCCCTATCCACATCCAGGCCCCACAGACCTTTCCATGGTTTACCCCAGATGTTTCACATGCCTTGTTCAGTCCATTGACAGCACATTGACCCTAGTATACCACGTCGTTCCAATTCACTCTATTCCTTGCACGCCTCTCACCCTCATGTATGTTCATGCCCTGATCACTCAAAATCTTTTTCACTCCATCCTTTCACCTCCAATTTGGTCTCCCGCTTCTCCTTGTTCTCTCCACCTCTAACACATATATCTTCTTTGTCAATCTTTGCTCACTCATTCTCTCCATATGTCCAAACCATTTCAATGCTACCTCTTGTGCTTTCTCAACCACAGTTTTTATTTCAACACATCTCTCTTACCCTTTCATTACTTACTCGATCACACCACCTCACACCACGTATTGTCCTCAAACATTTAAATGCCAACCCATCCACCCTCCTCTGTACAACCCTATCTATAGCACAAGCCTCGCAACCAAATAACATTGTTGGAACTACTATTCCTTCAAACATACCCATTTTTGCTCTCCGAGATAATGTTCTTTCCTTCCACACATTCTTCATCGGTCCCAGAACCTTTGTCCCCTCCCCAACCCTGTGACATCCGCTTCCATAGTTCCATTCGCTGCCATGTCCACTCCCAGGTATCAAAAACCCTTTACTTCCTCCAATTTTTCTCCATTCAAATGTACATCTGAATTTGCTCTTATTCACATTTACTGTCAACCTTCTTTCACATACTTTTCCCAACTCAGTTACCAACTTCTGCAGTTTCTCACTCGAATCAGCCACTAGAGCTGTATCTCTGGCGAACAACTGACTCACTTCCCAGGCCCTTTCATCCCCAACAGACTGCATACTCACCACTCCAAAACTCTTGCATTTACCTCCCTAACTAACCCATCCATAAACAAATCAAGCAACCATGGGGACATCACACACACCTGCTGCAGACCGACATTCACTGGGAACCAATCACTCTCATCTCTTCCTACTCGTACACATGCCTTACATCCTTGGTAAAAACTTTTCACGCTTCTAGCAACTTACCTCCCACACCATATACTCTTAAGACCTTCCGCAAAGCATCTCTATCAACCCTATCATATGCCTTCTCCAGATCCATAATTGCTACATACAAATCCATCTGTTTTTCTAAATATACCTCTAACACATTCTTCAAAGCAAACACCTGATCCACACATTCTCTACCACTTCTGAAACCACCCTGCTTTTCCCAGTATGATGCTCTGTGCATGCCTTCACCCTCTCGATCAATACTCTCCCATATAATTTTCCAGGAATACTCAACAAACTTATGCCTCTATAGTTTGAACACTCACCTTTATCCCCTTTGCATTTGTACAATGGCACTATGCATGCACTCCACCAATCCTCAGGCACTTCACCATGATCCATACATACAATGAATATCCTTACCAACCAATCAATAAGGCAGTCACCCCCTTTTGTAATAAATTCCAATGCAATGCCATCCAAACCCGCAGCCTTGCCAGATTTCATCTTACGCAAAGCTTTCTCTCTTTACCAAACCATTCTCCCTGACCCTCTCACTTCGCACACCACCCCAACCAAAACACCCTATATCTACCGATCTATCATCAAACACATTCAACAAACTTTCAGAATACTCACTCCATCTCCTTCTCACTTCATCACTACCTTTTATTACCTCCCCACTTGCCCCCTTCACTGATGTTCCCACTTGCTCTCTCGTCTTACGCATGCTATTTACCTCCTTCCAAAACATCTTTTTATTCTCCTAAAAATTTAATGATACTCTCTCGCCCCAACCCTCATATGCCCTCTTTTCCAACCCTTTCACCTTCCTCTTGACCTCCTGCTGTTTTCTCTTATACATCTCCCAGTCATTTCCATTCCTTCCTTGCAATTATCATCCAAATGCCTCTCTTTTCTCCATCACTAACAACTTTACTTCATCCCACCCCTCACTACCCTTTCTAACCTGCCCACCTCCCACCTTTCTGTTGCCATATGCATTTCTTGCACATGCTATCACTGCTTCCCTAAATGCATCCCATTCCTCACCCACTCCCCTCATGCCATTTGCTCTCACCTTAGTATGTATTCCTGTGAAAACAATTCAATCTAGGTATATTCAACAATTATCCATGGGGTTGAGATATACAAGAACAGTACCATTTTATGAACTATTCCCAGGGAAAACATTTAAAGGTAACAGATTAGAAAGAAACAATATAATATCTTTAGTATTATCCCTGGGGACAAGGAACAAAGGATACTACCAATGTATTTCTCATGTTGTAAATGTGACCAAGAAGGATACAAGCAAGAGCTGGAAATCCTTCTGTCCCATTTTATTACTTTCTGACAAGAGGAATATGGGAAGGGACTAAGCAGTGATTTTTCCTAAATGGTCCAGTTGTCTGTTCCTAATGCTATCTAGATATGGCAGGAAATGGTGAACAGGTATGAAAAAAAGATCTTTATGATTTTGTTTCATTTCCCTGTACCATTTTCTTTCTATGTCATTTGGTCCCCTAGTCTTCCTGATCTTCCCATTATCTAATACTAGTCATCTTGTGTGATGAAATGCTTTAGGCATGGACAGGATGGCCAAAGTAGGTATGACTAATGACTGAGTGGATCTATGTGTCAGTAGTGGTGGGAGCATGAGGAAGGTAAAGAGCAAAAAGGAAATAGTAAGATGGAGTGAAAGAGGTTTTAGGGGTATCAGTACCTGAACAATCAGGAGAGCAAGATGCATGTACAGTATAGAATGAACTGAATCAATGTGTTATGTAGGGGGAACTGTGACATCAATGGGCTGAACCATGGCATAAGAAGCAGTCAAGATAAACTATGGAGTAGTCTGTGGGACTTGGCTATGTATGGCAGGCTCTTCCTTTGTACATTATAGTTGATAACTAAAGACTGAATACATGAAACTAGGGTCACTGTTCATTTAATCCAGATGATACTTTACTAAGGCTGGACAGTTGATTAAGGATACAAAAAATATCTTTAACTATATTCCACTTTACATTGGAACAAAATTATACAATTTTCAAACACTAACACATGCCTTAAACTTCTGTTCAGTGTTTTATGATGGACATCTTCCACAATATGGCAAAAACTTCAGGATCATTCACCATAAACAATATGTTAGCTCATTAAATGTAACCCTAATCTCCATTCAAACTCTTCTTTTTAAACAAGAAAAATCACAACACACAATCAATAGCTGTTCATCTGGCATTCGTAACTGAAATACCTTTAGCCCTTAACATTCCATGCATCGGGTCTATCCTTCTCTCTGGTACTATAACTTTTCTCCTTATACCCAGTCATATTACCTGCTTTATGTTATACTAGCCATTCCACATTAATAGATATTTGTTCTTGTTCTCTTCAGTGAACTGAAAGCACATCACCTCGGTCTAATTCACTCTATCCGTGCACACTTTACATCCTACTGCATGCTTAGGCCCTGATTACTCAAAACCTTTACCACTCATTCCTTCCAACTCTAATTTTCAGTTTTCCTCTCCTCCTTAAGCCCTTCGCTTTTGACACATGTGCTCTCTGCCAACCTCTCCTCATTCATTCTTTCCATATAACCAAACCATTTCAGTGTACCCTCTTCAGCTCTCTCAGCCATACTCTCTTACCATAACATTTCTTACTCTATCAACCTTCCTCACACCACATAATGTCCTCAAACATTTAATTTCCAACACATATTTCCTCTTCCATACATTATGATCTATCATCAATCCATACAACACTGCCATACCATAACATTTCTTACTCTATCAACCTTCCTCACACCACAGAATGTCCTCAAACATTTAATTTCCAACACATATTTCCTCTTCCATATATTATGATCTATCATCAATCCATACAACACTGCCAAGACTACTATACCTTCAAACACGCCCCTGTTCACCCTCAAAGATAGTGACTTCTCTTTTCACACATTCCTCAATGATTCCAGGGCCTTTACCCCTTTACCCTCCTCAATGTCCACTCTCAGGTATCTAAAACACTTCGCTTCCTCTACGTTCTCTCCATTCACATCCACACCCCAACTACCCCGTCTCTTGCCAAAGCTAAACCATATGCCCTTGCTTTTATTCACATTCACTTGAAACTTTCACTCTCCTAGATTCAGAAGACAGTTACTGCAGTTTCTATCTTGACCCTGCCACCAGCAAACAATAGTTAATTCATCTCTAAAGCATCCCCACCCCTACCAAACTGTAGACCTACACCTCTCCCCAAAACCTTCATATTCACTTACAAAATCATCCTATCCATAAACAAACTGCACAGCCATGGTAACATTACACACCCCTGCTGCAGACCAACTTTCACCTGGAACCATTGTACCTCCTCTCCACCTACTCACACACATGTATTATTCTCATAATAAAAACTCACTTTTTCAAATAACTTTCCTCTTTAGCAGGCTACATCAAACAACATACTGTGCATTAATTACATTCCACCTCAGCCTTTAACAAACCACATGCTTTCAGGAAGATGATCCAGAGTTATGATGCAGTTTTCATAACATAATGAGATCAGAAAAAGATAGTGACTGTTCAGTGGATTACACTTTTGCACAAACTGGAAGGTATATGATTTACTGTGATCACTGGTTGGCTGAACCTCTTGGGGGTAAAGAACAAGACACAAAGAAGAGGTGTGGGATAACACAGATGGAAGAAAGATACAGGGTGTGAGTTACCCAGTGGGTCTGGTCATGTGGAGAGGATGCATGATGATAGGATGATAAAGAAATATACATGAGAAAGACAAAAAAAGAATAGGGGAAGCCTATATCTTGAGAGAGGAAATGAGAAAGTAAATTGGGGAGAGGGCCTAGGAAGTTTTTTGGAGCATGAAGCAAGCCTGGAAGATATGGTTTTGATATAACAGCCTGGAGAGTTCCCAGGTGGAATAAGTCAATGCAGAAACAGAAACAGAGAGACACATTCCTAAATTTCTTATCAGTCATAATTAAAGTTGTCGTCAATAATGCCAATTTTGAGGTATCATTGATATTCCTCTTTTGATTTTGTACCAATACACAATCTGGAGATACCATTACACTGCTCCTTTGTTGTAATGTACTATTCTAAAGGAAGCAATATAAAGTTGCTAAGTGCAATGGTTTCTATGTAATATTTTCATCTTACATTCACTTAATCCAAGCTATTAATGGCCTTTGACATACAAGATTAAAAAAAATAAAAACCAACCTTTCCTAGTGAAACTGAGCTATAAACACTTGCAGCATCATGCTCAACAACTCTAAAAGGGTGAGAAGTCCTTCCTGAGGGATAGATTGCATCTACCGAGGAGGACTGACTTCCAACAGGTGAAGGAGGGAATGGTGGGTCATCATCTTCTTTTTGGATCTGTCTCCGTACTTCCTGATGTCTCGTGCGTCGTCTTCCTCCTGATCTAACTCGTGGAGCTGCTTCATCATCATCATCATCATCACCCTTATAAAAATACAAATTCTTATGAGAGTCTACTACATTCAGGGAAGAAACTGTGTCAACTGCAAACAGTCTATAGAGCATACACCCAACATTAAGAAAAATGAATTACTGCTTCAAGAAAAGACGCACAGAACTAGCAAGAAAAAACTTTACTGGCCTATGATGCTGCTACACACGATATCAATGCTCTTTACTTGTATCAAACTAATTTGTTAACTGGGTCTGCATACTATTTTTCTGGTACAAACCCAAGATGACCTTCATTTATGGAGTTCTCATGATCAGATTTTCTAATAAGTGTCCTTTTATCACTTTTTCAAAGATTCATTACATGTGAAGTCAAGCTAATTAATCAATAATGCTTTGGTACTAGCTTGGATAATCCTTTGTGTATTGAGTCAGCAATTCTTTTTTGCTTTCATCCAGACATTGCCTCATCAACAACATCACTATTTTTCATACTGCTGTTTTTGTCTTCTTGTGAAAGATGGCTAGGGTTTCATCTTGTTCAAGAGCTGAATTTTCTCTGAGCTCATTAATCTCTCTCACTATATCATTTTCCACAATCTCCATATCCACGTGTATTTTCATACAAAAGCCACAAAAAATATTTTTCATCCTCTTAAGTTTAACTCAAGCAAGATGCATGTGATCTACTGAAAGTTATAAGAATTTCAGTTATAATCACTAAAACATACCCCAACCAAGGAAAAGACAAAAGAAGGAAGAGAATTCCACAGATCAGCTGTTCCTAGAAAGAAGGAGGTATCACAACAGCCAATTCTCAAGTGGCTGGACTCCACACAGGAGTGAGAAGCAGCAGCTAAATGCTTACCACAGTTCCAAACCCTGGGGGTGGAGACACATGCAAACAGTTCAGGAGAACAGTGGCCAAAATACCCAAAGAATGAGAAGAGAACAGCAATATTACAGCATGGGGAAAGAGAAGGATAAAGAGACAGGAGAACTGATGAGATAGAAGACTTTTGATTCCACTCCATTCAATAGAGAGGTGGAGAGTGAATCCCCCCTAAAAAAAAAAAGTGTGAACAGTATTCCACACTCAGGCAAATAAAATTCTTGTCGATGTGAAACAGCTACTCACAAGAAAAGTAATTATGGCACCTATACATCACACCCAGCTTTGGAGAAGCAACTTTGTGATGTGATTATACAGGGCTTCCAAGACTGGGAGGAAGATACAGTTATGTCCAGCACGTTTATATTAATAAAAGGCTAAACTGTGGTGTTTTGAAATTGAACAGAGAAAAACAAATGATTCTTTGTGGAGATATAGGAACAAATTGCATGAAAGTGGTGGAAAACTCATATGCTGCTTGCTCATCAGCACTCACTGCCTCACCAGAGGTATGTAGGCTGTGGAAGTACTTTGGCAATTAGAATTTTCCAGCCACCCACAACTGGCTGGGAAAGTCAGCAGCATAAATCCTACCTCTTTTTGTTCTTGCAGGTTGGTGAAAATGCTTCTTGTATTTTCCATGATGACCAGCTGGCTTAGTAAGAGCATGTGTCACTGCATCATGTACTGTATCCACATGCCCATATGGTTCTTTATCTTTTCCATTAAAGAACCCCTTGAACAAGTATCATTTACTAAGACTAACGAGGAGGAGAAATCCAAAGAAACTGTGATCTTTCCTTTAGTCTTCACGATTGTTCTAATCATCGACAATGCTAAACACAAGCTCCAGCCAGCATTAATCTGACACTCACCAGCCTCAGTACAATGTACCACTTGTATTTTCATATCCAAACTAATGCTCTTCGTCACATCATCAGTATCACCAGTAAACCTTTTCCCAACTAGTATGGGTGTCTTAAACATACTGAGTAGGAGAAACTATGAAAAATGAATCCATCATACTGTGATAAAGACAACTGCATGTAGAAAGCCTAAATCTGGAAGCCCAAGGTGTTGACTGGCTCACTGTAAATCAACATACCATGTACACTCTTCCTGTTGTCTGAGTGAACAGCTCAGAGAAACAAAAGAAGTGCTGCATATTACCCACTACCTATATATCACATCCAAAATGCTTCTTTTCTTTACAGGCTTACTCATATTACCAACACTAACACTTACATGCCATTTTCTATATATTATGCTAATTAAGTATGGTCAAGTTTCAAGTGAATGATGAAGACTAAGTTTGTGTTTATGAAATGAGTTCCAGAAACCCATGTGAATATCAGGAAGAAAAGGAAAGACAAAAACCCATATCACCAACAACCCATATTACTTTCCCATATTACCAACATTAACACCTGCATGCCATTTTCAAGACATTATGCAAATTAGTGTTGTCAGGTTTCAAGTGAATGATTAAGAGAAAGCTTGTGTCTATGGACAGAATTCCAGCAACCTATGTGCATATAAGGAAAAGAGGGCAGACAATAACCTGGGCCAGGATGTAGAAAAAGACAACTAACAGAGTGCTGGCTTACAGAACCAGTCACTGTTGCTCATGACACCTAAGTAGTAGTACCACCCTGATTGGTACCTGTCTATTTCTTCCTACAGCTAACCATATCCTTAATAATAATCATGAAACACATGCAGCATAACATTTAGGTTAATACCTTTTCTGCCACATAACTTAAACTGCTATTTAGTTTCACATCTACAAAACTTAAAACTAGAATAAATTTCAGAATCTTCTATTCTGTATCTGAAAATGACATTATCCACTTTTACCACCATGCAGCCATATACACCTTTGAAATAAGATTCTGCTCTCACAACTAAACACTTTCAGATTGACCAAAAATATCTTAGAAATAGGGATATTCCATCAGGCACCCTGTAAAGAGATGAAGCTCATTCATGTAAACGTGTGTGAGGGCTGAGTTCTGGGAGTTGAAACAAACCAAAGAACACACAAGGACACACACACACCCCAAAGTAATCAGAGGCCATAACATGAAATTAAGCAAGAAACTTGCTAAAAAAAAAAATGTAAAGAAGTACTTTTATAGTATAAAAGTGGTGGATGAATGGAACTGAATGACAAAGGGCATGATATTACAAACCATACATAAATCTAAGAGGTTGTAAGATAGAAAAGAATACTTAAAAGCTGGGGACCCTACAAGTGTAAAGAAATCTTTCTCCCCATACATTACAAACAGGTAATTACACACTCGATATAGTTGTTAGCATTACTGACCATGAGTCCACGTAAGTCAGCCCAGGGTCGGACCCAAATGAGCTTGAATCCTAGGTGTGGCAGTTAGCCTACACCCAACCCAGATGTTCATCTTACCCTCGAGCTGGTTGTTAAATGGGTACAGTGTCTGGCTAAGGCAAGGGTGTGTGCATACATACATAGGATCAAAGACATGATACATATATACAAGGTTAAGAGATGGGGCAACATGAGTGTAATATTATCTCTTTGTAACACACAAGTGGTAATCAAATACACACCAAAAAAAGTATAACTACTTACTAAGTTTCCTAAAAGAGATCCACTGCAAGCACTGCTGGATTCCTCAACATCACGTTTCCCAGCACTGACACCACCTAAGCTGAGTCGTTCTTCTTTTTCTAAGCCAGCAGTAGAGCCTTCAACTTTTGGTTGTTCAGTAGAAACCAGATCTTTTGAACACTGAAAATTTTAGGATAATAAAAGTAGGTTTCGAAAGAACACCATTTGTCGAACACAGGGAGGATCCTCTGATCATCTGAGTGAGCACTTGCTCAAGTGGAGATTAGAACACTATTTTCACCCCCAAAAAAGGTATATCCTTAAAGAATGCACCCCATTCATCCCATGAGGCTTACAGATCCTTGTTCACAGAGGTTCAACTCCTGCATAGCAACCCACTGAATTCCATAACCTCACAACATGGAGGTGAGGTAGTATAAAGTGGCCAATCACTGTCATTCATCCTCTGACTGTTGGCATTTGTGCCTCATTTTTCAAAATGCAAGAGGAAGAATGGGAAGGGAAAATAAAAAGATGCTCATGTGGCTCTATCTAGAGTATAAAAATGGGTTTTCCCCCATCAATGCTTACATTTCTCACCTAAGGACAGAGCACCATGAGCGTCAGAAAACATGCCCATATGAATGAGGAAGGACTTTAAGAAAACCCGACAAAAAACTAAAGAAAGTATATACTGGTGATAAAAAATGGGCCCATACTTTAGACCATCCTCTTCTTATAGAAGTTCAACCAGGTCTAAGCATATATTCTGATGAACAAAGGTGTCTGTTAAATACCAGAGATCAATTCTACTAATCTCATCTATAGATAGGCCCCTAAATCCCTTTGCATTTGCAACCACCATTATACAGGCTCTTCACATGGCAATATATGTATTTTTTTGCTTCAGTCATGAATAAAAGTCCACATCAACGTTAGGCCTAAATAGAAATATAAAGATGTTAACGAACGAAAAAAAGACGAGACAAGGAAAAGTATCAAATTTTGGAGGAAGTGAAAAATCTCTTAAAAAGTGCCAGGTCATGGTTATTGAGAAAAATATGAGAGGATAGAGCTCCAAAGCTTCAAGGTGTAGGAAAAGATAGTCATCAAAACAACCCACCCCAGAGGTGTTAAAGGCCACACAACAATGATGTGATGCAACAGCTTGCCAAGCACTGCATAATCTAGCTACAACCACATGTCTATGGATCACCTCTTCCTGCCCTTATGGCATTCAAAAGCATACTTTTTTGGTATGCAGAGGTGTCTTGCTAGTATTGCCTAGAGTTAGCATTGGGAAAAATTCCTTCTATGTCAGTTACCCACATGATGGTTGAGGGTTGGATGAATCCTCATGGGTACACCTTAATTTGAGGGTAAAATCACACTTTAATCCCCATAAAGCAAATAGTCTCTACGATAATCATTGGGCTTTATCCAATTGTGAAAAATTCTATAAGTAAGTACTAATGAAATGCATGATTAAAATATTCTCCGACAATTTCTATGCAGAATCCCCAAAGATATACCATGTCATAGTTCAAATTCCTCATACATTTTGTCCCCAAATATCAACCTGCATCACATTTTACATCTATATCAACTAACTTTTTCTATGTTTAGATATCTTAACTGCAGTATGCATCATTAGATGGTATATATACTTCAGGAGATGGTACAAGCAGAGTATAAGGAAGTCTAAAACAAAGAGAGTGTCAGTGAAACATAAGCTTTATATTAATTCTTACATAAGCCTATTTACTCTCTCTATGTAAGCTGCCTACTTTTCCTATTGTCTGGATATCCTAACTGTGACATAAATTGTATGCTGGAATACCTACTTCCCTTAGAGGTACAGGTGGTGTACAAGGGAAGTCTAGTGCAAAGTGTGTTACCCAAGCATAATTCTTAAGGTAATTCTTACATAAATTTGTTTCCTATCTTTATGTCAGTCACTCATTCTTTCTGTTGTGTGAACACCTTAAATGTGACACACATTATTTATTGGTAAACAAACAACTGCAACATGTATCACATGAAAAGATTTCTTTGCTTTTGTTTTAAAAATTGCATGCACTCCTGTCTTAAAATGCATTACTCACTCCTCTTGCTCCTATCTTGCTGCACAATGAGGCATTAACTGGATGGTCCCTAAATACTCACATCAACAATCCAACATGGCAAAACAAAGGTTGATAAAGGGTTTATCTTTTTCATTTGTCTTCCTCTGCATGCATATCTTTAATTTCATAAGGATACATTATTTCTCATCAGTTTCTGTCTGTATTTTCTACACATAACTGTGTACAGTTAAAGTTACAATATATTCAAATTATCATCTGAAGGCCCATTTTTCTAAAATTTGTAAAATGTCAAAATACATTCATTGCCTGGTCCCAGGCATTACATCAAATCTCAACCAGCACTTTGTAAAAATTATGTAATGGAAAGAATACCACTACACAAAACAATACTGTACCACAAATACATTTCCTATCACGAACTCACCAATCCATTCTACTAGATAAGCAAAATTCTGAAAAGCTAATAACCATACCATATATCTTTGTCAGGCCCATATGAAAGTTTTTATCTTTTACTTCTAACTTTCTGGATATTCCTCTAGATACTCGATACATCATTAATACTAATCACTGGCTTACAAGAGATGTTTTTACAGACAACAGGAAACAATTCTTTTAAAACTATAGTACAGCACCTATAACTAACCTGAAAAGCTTTCAGTGGGTGGAGGAAAGGTTGGGAAGGTGGTTGCATAATAGTTGAAGGCTGACTCTGCTGGTTTAAGTTCTTTTCCATTGACTGGAGTAAATCTTGACCCTAAAATAATAAATTTATTTATTTTTGTATTTCAAACTGTAAGAAAACAGTGCATGGAACTCATAACAAATACAGTAACCCTGTATATGCTACCAATATCATTCCCATGCTACTAGCATTATCATTCCTATCAATGTTCACATTGCTAATTCTACAATTTTCTCATGTCCCCAACACACTGACCTACAAAACAAAATCTTGTCACCACTCAATTATGGTCAAGTGTTTTGTTAACACATTCCCAAATTTCATTTTTCCAACAATATGGAGAATTATCATTCTCATACAGTACTAGTCTAGTTCTTATTTTACTTGAATCTATAAATCAGCATACGGTAAATCTCTTTTGTGGTGTTATTGGACTCCAACTGTATCATAAGTGAAAAGTAACCTTTGGCGAGGCTGTGTCATCATCACTGGATAAAAAATGGTTTCAGTTGCATCATTTCCCTGCTCCTTACTAGAGTAAATACTTGATGCTTCAAGAGCCCCATAAATGGGGTCCAAGGGTTGTAGTTAATTCTCTTCTGCTTTATTTTCATCCCACACATATCTTCAACTACATAGTATAATTCACATTTCTTTCATCTTAAAAATCTTTACCGATCCCGTTAAAGTCACATTTCCACAACAAAAATGCCTAAAGAATATCACAGCAGAATCTTCACTATTATGTCACTAATCACTAGGTGTGCAATATCAGTTGCTAATCTAGCAAAAGTAAATCTAATAATACAGTATATGGCCATAGTCACTCTAATATCAACAAAGCAATCATGATTTAGATCATACACATCCTTAAATCTACTTAGCTAAGTGATAAAGTTAAAAACTCAAACTTACAATAGTCAAGTTCCCCAGTGCAGATGAATGTTCTAAAGGAATCCATTGGTGTTCTTTTGAACTTACATCTGCAGCTGCTCCCTCCTCTGACCTGTGATGAATAAAGTTATAATACTATTGATACTGCACTACTAGCATCAGCAGATAAAATGGTATCTTTCTTATCCTTATAAAAAGCAAAAGTTATCATAATTTCTAGAGCTTTTACATTTCATAATTTCTTATTCAATCTTGGAGGGATAACTGTAGCAAACAAAATCCAACTTTTGATCAGAAACCGGTGCCGACATGCACTACCAGTGCAAAGACAGAAACAAGTTTACCTTATAAATGATGAGTAATCTTACTAAGTTCATAACAGCCTAAAATAACACAAATGGTAATAAGAAAATACAGTATGCAATGTCTTTATGATCATATGTACATATCCATACAACAGTTCCATTTTCCAAACATATGGAAACTTACCAACATAGTATCCACCTAATACCTTACAAACCCCTATAACCCTCCCGCCTCTTATTAATCTTTATCAATATTTCTTTCTATTCCCTAATGATTAGCTTCCTCTCCACCCAGTCCAAATAAGTAGTTATTGACATAGTGACTTCCCCATATTCTATCACCAGTAGTGTCCATGAAGGTTCTGTCCTACAGCCTAATCCTTTTTCTTTTCAACATCTAACTCTGTTCACCCTTATTCTAATGATTCTACACTAAATGCTTCAACTCACTTCTGCTTTCCTCCACAGTCTTAACACCTGTTCTCCTTATGATGCAGCACTAAATACATCTGGTTTAATTCAGACCTGTGCAACATCTTAAAATGGAAAAACACTTACCCAGTTACATGAAATGATGCTAAAATATAATATCTACCAGTATCTCTTTCTAAATACCACTAGTTTCCCTCTGTTCAATTTCAAATCCCTGCAATTCATTCCTGAACTAATATAAACATGATGAGTCTAACCATATTCTCCAATCTATTCAGGAAACCCCAAATAATATACAAAACAAGATTCCTAAAAGCTTGGGTTGTTGTATAGGGGTTGTAATTACTTTTCATGTGCGCAGCTATGTCATATTCATATAGGTCTTATTCCCTCCACAGTACAGAATACTGTTCACATATTTTGAATGGCTCTTCTTCCAACTCTTTACTTGCCAGAGTAGAGTCAAAAGCCATTTATCTCATCAATTCTCCAGGCATCATCTCTCTCCCGCATTGCTCTCCATCTATTGTATTGATGCTGTCTTCTCCCCATTCTACACGTATCATTTTGGCCATTGCTCTTTTGAGCAATCAGTATGTGTCCCTGCCACCAAAGCTCATATCATGACAAGCGCCTGACTGCTGCTTCCCACAGTTCCTGGGTGGAGACATGCCATATGAGGAGTGACTTACAATACCTCCTTGTTCCCTGGAACAGTGAAGCTGTGGGATTCTTTTCCTACTTTCACCCTTCCCTCTTCCTACACAGGCCTTCCAACTTTAGGAGTCAGGTCTTCAAACATCTGAACTCTGATTAATTTCATCATCCTTTTTCCTTTTTCTGAACCTATATTCCTTTTATCAGAGATGGCCATGATAGGGGCACATTTTGCCTGTGCCATGTCAGTTAATCAAATAATAAATAATAAAATAGCAATGATAAGCTGAAATTTTACCTAGAATACTGGCCACATTCACCAGATTTTTCTCAACCTAAAGAAATGCCAAAGTATTCCAACCGCCCATCCATTCAAACATAACTTTGTGAGAAATCCACTAAATCACATTACATCATAACCAGCTTGAGATAACAGGTAATACTTCACTTTAGGTACATGACAGAAAGATTGGTAGTCTAACATGAATTTGGAGGATGCACATATCAATGGTCTCCCTACACTTAGTATAAGTGACTTATATCAGCAATACATGATCTGAAGCATTTGTAAACACAAACAAAGAAAAATATCGATGAATGAATGTGAGGCAGTGTCAAGAACAGATGACCGAGCCTTTGAGGGAAAACATTCCTCACTTGGCTCCTTGTTCTGTTCCTTCTTTTGGAAAGTAATACAATAAGAGAGAATTTCCAGCCACCCGCTCCTGCCCTTCTTCATTCCTCTCTACAACATACAGGGAATACGTTGGCAGTTCTATCTCTACAGTAAGTTAATAGTAGGGAGGGCTGTGTAGGATTAAAAAAGTGAGTCAGTGATATAAGTTTAGGAATCACTAAAGCTTATGAAAACCTTACTTAACTTCCCTAAGCAGTAGATAACTACCTTATTTTTTGATGTTAAGAGAAATATTTGAGAGCATTATGGTCTCTCCATACAAGTTCCTTAGCAATTCTCAATTATGTAAACACAAACAAAGAAAAATATCGATGAATGAATGTGCAACCAGCACACAAATAAATGTGGACTCACAGAGGAGAGAAGTCAAATTGGTATATTTCAACACTAAATTTTTTTCATAACTGATCACCATGTCCCACATTTGTGAGATAGCAACAGAAGAAGATGAAGAAATGCTGTATTCACTAACATCCATTTTCTAGCTATCATGTGTAATGCAATGAAACCACAGTTCCCTATCCAAAACCAGGCCCAACAGACGTTTCCATGGTTCCTATGGCCATTTCACATGCCTTGGTTAAGTCCACTGACAGCCCATCGACTCCTGTGTACTACACTGTTCCAAGTCACTCTATCCCATCCATGACTTTCACCCTCTAGCATGTTCAGGCCCAAATCACTCAAAATCTTTTTCATACCATCCTCCCACCCCAATTTGGTCTCCCAATTCTCCTTGTTTCTTCCACTTCTGACACATATA
>JAUUDZ010004008.1:275-11839 GCA_032361705.1 Panulirus versicolor | reverse complement strand
TCTCTCTCTCTCTCTCTCTCTCTCTCTCTCTCTCTCTCTCTCTCTCTCTCTCTCTCTCTCTCTCTCTCTCCCCGGTCTCTCTCCCTCTTATCTATCTATTCAAATTTCACTCCATATATCAATTTCATCATTTTCTCCCGTTATTTGAAGTCATGTATGACCAGCCATGTTAACAGTATGTATCAGATATTCATAATGGAGATATCTACCGTCCTCCTGATCGAGGAATGTTACAGTGGTGGTGGGAACCAACGTGCAGGATTGCTGGTCATCCTTTCTGTCTCATTACAACTACGGTACCGGCTACGTTCAAACATGCCACACACACCTGAACTTCTGTCCACCTTTACTCTTTCTGTCTCATTACAACTACGGTACCGGCTACGTTCAAACATGCCCCACACACCTGACCTCTGTCCATCTTTACTCTTTAAGTTTTCTTTATAAATCACATGTTTTCTCTACCACCTATGACTCGCAAGTTAAACAAAAAAGTTGGTTTTGTATCTCCATTTACTTTTATCTCCGATGGAGGTTCATTCTTCTCCCTCAAGACCATCCATTGTAACTGACGTTATGCTGCCTCTGTTACTACCGTAGCCTCACACCTCACACTTCATACATTGTCTTGGTAACTCATGACTTCTCCATTTTCTCAAATCACCGACACCATCAATCCATATTCACTACCCAGATATTACCTTTGTTTTGATTCTCTTATGTCGTTTGCATGAGTTAATATCATATTGCTCTCATTCCCTTCTCGGAGAATTCGTAATCACGGGTGAAAGGTGAAAATAAGTGAGCTTGAAAAGAGAACTCTGAGAAGAAATATCAGGCGAGATTAAGAGTAGAAAGGCAAAAGGTGAGAGTAAATATAACTAAGGGAATGGGTGAGGAATTGGTGGTATCTAGGGAAGCAGTGATGGCATTTGAAAAAGATGTATGTGGCATGCGAAAAGTGGGTAGTGGGTAGATAAGGAAGGGTAGTGAGTGGTGGGAAAAAGAAGGAAAGTTGCTCGTGAAAGGGAAAAGAAATGCATTTGAGTGAAAACTTGCAGGGAAGGATTGAAAAAGATGGGGATATGTACAAGCGAAAGCGGCAGGAGGTCGAAAGGAAGGTGCAAAGGTTGAAAAAGAGGGCTAATTAGAGTTGGGGTGAGAGAATATCTGCAACTTTATGGAGAAAAATCTATTTTGAAAGGAGGTAAAAAAATGTGCGAAAGACAGGAGAACAAATGGAACATCAGTGAAGGGGGCAAAATGGGAAGTGATAACAGATAGTGATAAAGTAAGCAGGTGATGGTGTGAGTGTTTTGAAGAACTTCTAAATGTGTTTGATAACAGAGTGGCAGATGTAGGATTTTTTGTACCTGGGTGGTATGCAAAGAAGGAATCGTGGAGAGTGGTTTGATGAGGAGAGAGAAGAGGTGGTGAAAGCCTTGCGTAAGATGAAATGGGGAAAGGAGGCTGGAGTGGAAAGTATTGCTGTTGAATCTAAGAAGTAAGGGGTAACTGTGTTTGTTGATTGGTTGGTAAGAATATTCATCGTATGGATGGATCACAGTGAGGTGCCTAAGGATTGCCGGAATGTATGTACAATGTCACTATATGAAGGCAACAGTGATAAAAGTGAGTGTTCCAGATACAGAGGTATAAATTTGTTGAGTATAACTGGTAAGTTGTATGGGAGAGTATTGATTGCTAGGGTGAAGGCTTGTACAAAGTACCAGATTGGTTTCAGAAGTGGTAAAGGATGTTTGGGTCAGCTATTTGCCTAAAAAGATATGTGAAAAATATTTAGAAAAGCAGAGAGCTTTTACGTGGCATTTGTGAATCTGGAGAAGTCATTTGACAGGGTTAATAGGATGCTTTGCGGAAGGTCTTAAGAATATACGGTGTGCGAGGAAAGCTGCCAGAAGCAGTGAAAAGTTTTTATCAAGGATGTAAGCCTTCTTCGCAAGTAGAAAGAGAGGAGAGTGAATTGCTCCAAGTGATGGTTGTTCTGCGGCAGGGGCGCGTGACGTCACCATGATTATTCAACTTTTTATGGGTGGGGTGAGGAAGGTAAATGTAAGAGTTTTGGAAGGAGGAGTGAGTATATAGACCTTGGGGATTTGAGGGTCTGTTAAGTGATTCAGTTGTTTGCTGATGATGCAGCATTGTTGGCAGATTTGAGTGAGAAACTGCAGAAGTTGGTGACTAAGTTTAGAAGAGTGTGTGAATGGAGAAAGTTGAGTGTCAATGCAAATGGATGTAAGGTTATTAGGCTCAGCAGGGTTGAGGGACAAGTTATGGGGTGTGAGAGTGAATGGAGAAAAATTAGATAAAATGAAATGTTTTAGACATCTGGGAGTGGCCATGGCAGCAAATGGAATCATGGAAACGGAAGTGTGTCATAGGATGGGGGAGCAGATGATGGTTTTAGGGGCATTGAAGAACATGTGGAAAGAGAGGACTTTAATAGAGAGGGAAAATGGGCATATTTGAAGGAATAGTAGTGTCAACAATATCATATAAATGCGAAGCATGGGCTACAGAAACGTTGTGCGGAAGAGGATGGATGTGTTGGTAATTAAATGTTTGAAGACAATATGTGGTGTGATGTGGTTTGATCGGGTAAATGATGAAAGGGTAATAGAGGTGTGTGGTAATAAAAAGAGTGTGGTTGAGAGAGCAAAAGAAGATGTGTTGAGATGGTTTGAACATATGGAGAGAATGAGTGAGGAAAAGTTGACAAAAGGGATATATGTGTCAGAGGTGGAGGGAAGAAGGAGAAGTGGGAGACTAAACTGCAGATGGAAGGATGGAGTAAGAATGATTTTGAGCAATCGGGGTCTGAACATACAGGAGGATGAAATACGTGCACCGAAACTACGGCTCCCTATCTACATCCAGGCCCCAAAGACCTTTCCATGGTTTACCGACCGCATCACACGCCCTAGCTCAGTTCATTGGTTGCCCTTCTACCCCTGTATACCACATTGTTAACTCTATCCGGTGCACATCTTTCCCCTTTCTGCATGTTCAGGACCCGAGCACTCAAAATCTTTTTCACTCCATCCTTCACACTCCAATTTGGTCTTACCCTTTCTCCTTAACCTCCCCACCCCCACACATAATCACTCACCAACACATATATGCTCTTTGTCTGCCTCTCCTCACTCATTCTCTTCTTATGTCCAAACCATTTCAAAGCACTTTCAGCTCTCTCACCTACACTTTCTTCATTGCTGCACATGTTTCTTAGTTTTTCATTACTTCCCCGCTCAAACCACTTCACACCACATACTGTCCTCAAAATTTCATTTCCAACACTTCCCCATTGCGCGCTTTCTCCTGACCTACAAAAGCCACACACATATCCTACAGTTTCTCCAAGTATTTCTCTCACGCATTCGTTAAAGCAAGCACCTCATTCACACATATTCTACCACTCCTGGAAACACACTATTGTTCTCCAGTCTGGCGCTCTGTACATACTTAACTACCGCTATCCCATACATCTCACTAGGGACACTCAACAAACTCACACCTCTGCAGTCCGAACACTCACTCCTGTCCCCTGTGCGCCTACACAGTGGCACCACACACGCACTCCGCCAACCCTTGGTCACCTATTGAATCACATCTATTTGTTAACCCTGGTAGCCATATTCAAGGGGAACTTTTTGCACTGAGTTCCTGAAACATCCGAAGATGGCTGCATGATTTTCAACTGGTCACAACACAATTCATCATCAAAGTCAATGTCTATAGCTTTCTGTTGCTTTTTCATTAGATTCTATCGATGTGTACGTCTATTGACCTATTTCATTTTAGTCATCCTTCTGTATCATTAATGATGACCGACAAAATCTATCATTATTGTGACTTGATAATCGACAACATTCCATGCCTGTTGCAAGTCATAAGGGGTAATACCACGAAAATGTATATCAAATGCAAGAAATATCACACTAGTAAAATTAACCTGAAGCGTTCATTGTCCTCGTGCAACTCGAAACATATTTGTAATATCAAGCCTCCACGCAGGTATCAAGAAGAGGCCATTCTTCGCTCTCGACACGCAGAGAGTCGAGATTTGAACCATAAAATCTTTCAGCAGAGCAGTTATGCAAAATTGTTCGGTTAGAAATTAGTTTTTTCTCTTTTTATCATATAAGAAAGATAAAGTGTACAAAACACTGGTCATGACTTGCGTTATGTAGCCTGTGATGATGGCGCCGAATCGCTTATTTCAACCTCATAACTTGATGTCTTATCGGTACAGTACACAGTGGTAACCATGGGCAGGCTGCAGCATCCTCTGTCTTAACATCACCGGTGAAGGGTATGATCTTGAAAGTTTCTATAACGTTATCAAGAGGTTCCTTCCAAATATTCTCCGAGTATCAGATCTGTAAGTATTCTAGCAAAGGCTTGCAACTGTTGATCTTAATTGCCATTGTATTCCTCCACATCTTCAGTAGCGCAAATCATTATCATTCTTAAAAGACTGTCGCAGTCATTAGTCAGTCGTAGGTTTTTGACCGAGGTTTAATGACCCTGTGATACAAAGCATTAAAACTTCCGAGGTGAGCTAACTCCCCCGACCTCAAGGACTCTAGCAGATAATTTGAGATCGATCAAGAGGCTGCTGAGTGTCCGATATTTAGGGTTTGGTAATGAGGATGTGATGGTGAGGGTCTGATGATGAGGGGCTGGTGGTAAGGGTCTGGTGGTGAGGGGTCTGGAATGGTGAGGGTCTGGTGGTAAGGTTCTGGTGGTGAGGGGTTGATGGCGTGGATTAGGTGTTCCCAATAATGTCAGTCCGCTTACATGAAGCATTTCTTACACCTACCCTCCAACAAGAGCCTCACGATGTATTGGAAAAATTTGTGAATTGACCCAAATTATCTATTCTATTTCCTGTAGGCGGCAAAGATCATAAAATGACGTATATATTCTTTACCTTCCCATTATTTGCCCATGACTCAGAGGAAAACTCTTGGAACTTAACATAGATATGTCTCCTCCATGATCCGTGCTATAAGTTGTGATTGGACTGTTTTTAGCCTTTTATCATATATAAATGACCATAAGTACAAGAGAAAGCGGCAGGAGTTCAAGAAGATGCAAGGGTTGAAAAAGAAGGCAAATGAGAGGTGAGGTGAGAGAGTATCTTTAAACTTTAGGGAGAATGAAAACATGTCTTGGAAGGAGGTACATAACGTTCGTAATACAAGAAAACAAATAGGAACATCACTGAAGGTGGAAAGAGGGGAAGTGATAACAAGTAATGATGTAGTGAGATGAAATGAGTATTCTGAAAGTTTGTTAAATATGTTTGATGAGTGGTAGATGTACGGTGTTTTGGTCGGGGTGGTATGCGAAGTGAGAAGGTCAGGGAGAATGGTTTGGTTAAGAAAGAAGAGGTGCTGAAAGCCTTGCGGATGATAAAATCCGGTAAGACGGCGAGTTTAGATAGTATTGCAGTTGATGAATCTAATAAGAAAGGGGGTTGACCGTGCTGTTGATTGGTTGGCAAGGATATTCATTGTGTATAAGGACCATGGTGAAGTACCTGAGGATTGGCGGAATGCATGCATTGTGCCACTGTACAAAGGCAAAGAGGATAAAGGTAATTATTCAAACTACAGAGACTCAAGTTCGTTGAGTATTCCTGGGAAATTGTATGGAAGAGTATTGATTGAGAGGATGAAGACATGTACATAGCATCAGATTAGAGAGGAGAAGTGTGGTTTCATAATTGTTAGATGTGTGGATCAGGTGTTTGCTTTGAAGAGTGTTTGAGAGAAATACTGAGAAAAAGAGATGGATTTGTGTGGCATTTATGAATCTGGAGAAAGCATGTGATAGGGTTGACAAAGATGGTTTTTGGAAGGACTTAAGGGTATATGGTGTGGGATGTAAGTTGCTAGAAACAGTGAAAAGTTTTCACCAAGGTTGTAAGCTGTATGTGCGAGTAGGTAGGATGAGGGGAGAGTGATTTGTTCTCAGTGAATGTCGGTCTATGGCAAGAGTGTGTTTGTATATTGATAAGGTGGTTAGGGAGGTAAATGGAAGAGTTTTAAATAGAGGGGCGCGTATGCAGTGCCGATGATACAGTGCTTTTGGCTAATTCGAGTGAGAAACTGCAAAAGTTGGTGACTGAGTTTGGAAAAGTGTGTGAAAGGAGAAAGATGGTAGTTAAGGTTATTCGGTTCAGCAGGATTGAGGGAAAAGTAAGCTGGGATGGAGGTTTGAAGAGAGAAAAATTGGAGGAAGTGAAATGTTTCAGTTCTGTGGGGATGGACTTAGCTGTGAATGGAACCATGGAAGTGGAACTGAGTCATAGGGTGGGGGAGGGGGCGAAGGTTCTGGGAGCGATGAAGAATGTGTGGAAATAGAGAACGTTATCTCAGAGAGCAAAAATGGGTATGTGTGAAGGAATAGTACTTCTGACAATATTATATAGTTGCGAGGCATGGACTATAGATAGGGTTGTACGGAGGAGGGTGGATGTGTTGGAAATGAAATGTTTGAGGACAATATGTGGTGTGAGGTGCTTTGATCAAGTAAGTAATGAAAGGATAAGAGAGATGCGTGGTGATAAAAGAGTGGCTGAGAGAGCAGAAGAGAGTGTGTTGAAATGTTTTGGACATATGGATAGAATGAGTGTGGAATACTTGACAAAGAGGATATATGTGTCGGAGGTGGAGGGGACAAGTGGGATACCAAATTAGAGGTTTGAGGATGGAGTGAAAAAGTTTTTGACCAATCGGAGCCTGAATATATATGAGGGTGTGAGGCGTGCAAGGAATAGAGTGAATTGGAACGATATGATATACCGGGGTCGACGTACTGTCGATGAACTGAACCATAGCATGTGAGACATCTGCGGTAAACTCGGTCTCATTTCTAAGATCTCCAAATTTGCTGACGATATTAAACTAGGAGGCAGAGCTATAAACAAGCGGGATAGCTAAATGGTTCAAAGAGATCTTAACTTACTAGCAGAGTAGTCAGACAGATGGCAAATGAAATTCATGTAGACAAGTGTAAAGGTATGCGCATATTTGGAGACAAGAATAAACATTACGATTACAGACTATTCGAAAACTCGCTAACTAAAGTAAATGAAGAGAAGGACCTTGGAGTTATCATTAGCAACAATTTGAAATACACTAAACAGCGTAAATCAGCAATCAAATAAGGCAACCAAAGGTTAGGTTTCATAGCCATGATCATAGATTACAAGACACCAGAAACAATTCTTACACTTTATAATTTTCCAGTAAGACCACAACTTGAACATGCAGTCTAGTTTTGGTCCCCAAACTATAAAGAAGAGAAGGAAAATTAGAGCAAGTACAAAGACGCGCAACAAAATTGATCCCATCCTTTAGAAATCTGGCATACGAAGAGAGGCTAAAGCGATTGGATATTTTCTCCCTTAAAGAACGTAGACTTCGCGGCGACTTAATCCAGGTGTTCAAAATCCTGAACAAGTTCGATAAAGTAAACCACGAGCATCTTTTCGAAATACAAGAAAATGTGGTTACTAAGACAAATGCAATGAAACTCAAAGCTAAAATTAGATGTAGATCGGACGTTGGAAAAAGCTTCTTTTCTTATCGGTGTATTGAACACTGGAATAAGTTACTGTCAGACGTAGTGAATACTATGACTATAAATACCTTCAAAAGTCGTTTAGACAAATATCTTATAGATTCAGATATACTTTGAGAAAAACGTCAGAAATAAACGTGTAACGACAGCAGTATCGGAGACACGAAAAGGCTACTATGCAGCAGCGGGGAGTCGGTGATAGCTTGAAAAATTACTGAGCGGAATTAAATTTCTTTTCGTCAAATTACATCTTATTTAATATTTTTTTAAACTACCCAATAATTGGCCAATCAGGTCTTTTGTTGTTTGTCTTCCTCATGTCAACTCAACCTCCTTGCTCTACGTCGTAATGATGGTTCACTTTCCTTCTTCTATAGGTATTACTTTGGTTTTTGCAACCGAGAGCTAGCTGCTTATCTGCCCCCACCACGCAATGCTCGGCAATATATATATATATATATATATACACACACACACACAAACATAGTGCATAGAAACGCGCACCTTCATAGAACATACAAACCTCCAACAGTCAGGATCGAACCCGGGACCCCTGTGCAAGAGGCGGGAATGTAACCGTTAGGCTATGGGCCTGGCTAATAGGAAATAACTTTTCGAATACTATGTACTCGAATACCCGTCGTCTCACGTTGATGAGCAACGGGGCCTACACCGGTCATTTCCCAACAGGCGCACATAGCCAGCAGATAGCATTTTACCGAACCTAACTGTACAATGAGGAAGTATATGAATGCGAACATAGTACATAGAAACGTGTACCTTCATAGAACATACAAACCTCCAACAGCTAGAATCGAACCCGGGACCCCTGTGCAAGAGGCGGGAATGCTAACCGCTAGGCTATGGGCCTAGCTAATAGGATATAACTATTCGAATACTAAGTACTCGAATACCCTTCGTCTCACGTTGTGAGCAACGGGGTCGACACCGGTCATTTCCCAACAAACGCACATAGCCAGCTGATAGCATTTCACCGAACCTAACTGTAGAACGCGGAGGTATAGGAATACGAACATAGTCCACAGAAACGCGCACATTCATAGAACATACAAACCTTCAACAGCCAGGATCGAACCCGGGACTTACTCGTCTTTATCAATTCCCGACGCTTACTCACTTCATAGGAGACAGCACAAGTGCATGAAGGAAAAGAAAAAATACAATATATAATTCTCTTCTTTTCCCCTCATCCGATCACCGACCCCTGCCACAGCGAAGCAGCGCCAAGGAACAGACGATTAAAGGCGACATCCACTCGCATCCATACAAGGGCTGCCATTTGTAATGCACCGAACATTTCCCCTGACATACAGAGTATACTGTATATGTAAGATAACAAGAAATATGGAATAGTGTTGTCCAGTTATTTTGAAGCATATTCATTGCTGAAACGTGTTCAATATTTTGTTAAGATTGAGAAAAAAAAAACTACATTGACTTATTACAGTCTTGTTTCCTGATGCAGACTGTCTGGAATGAAGTCATCGTGGTTTCTGGACTATTATGGCTTCAGCCTATTGTTTGGAATGGAATCGACGGAGTTTATGCACGTCTGGACGCTCTCCCGTACTTCTTGTGCTGTCTGCTTACTGGCTTCTTTGATTCATTCGTTCCTTACACTCACCTCCGCTCGTGACACATGATATATCACATTCTGTGTTGGGTTCAAAAGCTCCACTTGAAGGTTTGCTTGAATCTAGTTCCTTACCCGAAATCTGATTTGTGTATATGAGATTCCGGTCATGCAGAAGCCTGGTTGTGTCGGGGGAGAGAATTTCCATAATACGCACAGACAGCAACAGGACGTCGTCTAAAATGCAGACGTCGTCTTCTCCAGCTAGTCGTCCACCTATCCTCACCGGTTCTCCCCGTCTGTACACCAATATCTATTCATAAAAGACAGTGCTTATTCCCCCGCTTGTTGCTCTTTTTACAGATGTATTGCTCCCGGTGGTTTGTGTTGCAAAGCCTCCAAGGTTCCCATGCCTATGTCTCCACACAAGAAAACCATCGCTCGTCATGATAGGTGACAATGTTTGGGAAGACATGATGGTTATAGCTGAAGGTAAATTACTCTGGTGCAATCCCCAGGCGAGTCTCTCGGTACACATTAATTAGTCTCATCTTTACTCCTCTAACACATTAATGGATATTCCACTGGTGTGGCCATCATCGTCTTGTGAGTGGGAGGCAAGCCCACTGCAGGTCACGAGTCCACTGCACTGTGGACCTCGTCTACTGTTCACGTTGGCCTCGTCACGTGTCCTAGCCTGGGGTCGTCCACAGAGATGCCTGATTTCCCTTGAGCTTTCTTCTTATCACTAAGTGATCCACTGGTCGACCGGTGAAACCTAGTAAGACTGGCAATCTCTCATCTGTTTTTCAGCCTCCTACATCACGGTGATTCTTCTCGATTTATGATCATATCAAATGTATTTGTTTTTCTTCTCACAGTCATTCTTGCTTGGAATAGATAGTAGATATCACTGATCATTTTTTATTAACAATACTGCATTTTCCTGCACGCAAGTCATGAGAATTTAGTTGTAGCTCATTTACGAGGCCAGTTCTCAAAGTTAACCACCTCACACACCATTTCCTGTACCAGTCATGATCATGAGTTATGAGTGGATGAAAATTCTAGGAAAGTATGATCACACATATAAGTTAGGTAAAGGGAAACTAAGACAAGCGGCAGTGAAGGGCGAACCAACGTTAAGATGGGGCGCGAGGGCCGAAGTAACTCAGATCGACCCGGAAATTAGGGAACAACTTGGGAAGGAAACGATGTCATGAGGAAATGACTGAGGCAGCAAATCAATGTCCTGTTTTCTATCTCTGGAAAAATAGATCAGTATTGGTAAAAATAACAACCTTGTGTAAAGATTATACTTCTCACAGATCACCAAGCAAACCTATGGGATCTGTCAGTAGCAGAATGTTACATGAGAGCGATCTGCAGTACAGTGTGCCTGGGGTTGCTCTTGCTCTATGGAACCTTAGGTACTTTGTATCTGTTTTGCTCTCCACCCATGCATTTTGTATTCCCATTGTGGTATGGCTTTGACTGTTGTATGTAATATACTACGAAGTCAATATAAATGTCAGCGTCTGTCATAGGATCTAAAATGTTACACTTCGAACAAGGATCTGCAGCCTAAACTTCGCTCCTAATTCTGAATATGTATACCAAGGCCTCAGTACCACAACTGAAATAGGTCTCTTTTCAATATGCGTCAACTGGATAAGTTTAATTCATCAACGAACAATTTAACAGTTTATAAACGGCAAATGAAAAAAACAAACTTGCAGTAATAACACTCTTGCAGCAAACAAACTTTCACTTGGAGCCCCTAACTTTCATCTCTTCCTACTGGTACACATGCCGTACACCCTAAATAAACACTTTGTATTGCGTCTAGCAGCTTACCTCCCACACCGTATATTATCCCCTTCATATGTTTTCTCGAAGTCCATAAATGACACATCCAAATCAACAAGTTTCTCTAATCATTTCTCACACAGATTCCTTAGAGCAGATATTTAATCCACTTATTCTCTACCATTTCTGAAACACACTGCTTCTCCCTAATCTGATGCTCTGTGCATGCTTTCATGCTCTCAATCAATACATTCCTATGCAACTTGCCAGGTGTACTTAACAAACACGTATCTCTGTAATTTACACACCCGCCTTTAAACACTGGCATGAAAACAGTCACCCTGTAGACCTTAACAACCCACTCACATTGTGTCCCTCTTCTGAATGAGCTACCTGTAATGTCTGTCATAATTGCTGATACTAAGAGTTTCAATTTGACCCCAGAACCCTTTGATTTCCATCCTATTATCAAACAAACGATTATCAAGAAACGAAAACAAGAAAAGTAGTCGAAAGCATATCTTATAACCCAGGCCAAACCCCTTCA
>JAUUDZ010003997.1:0-11840 GCA_032361705.1 Panulirus versicolor | reverse complement strand
AAATAAGAAAGACTTATGGAAAACTCGAACTTCTGTGAGAAGCATTTCTCATATGAAGAATATCTCTAAGATATTGCTGGAAAAGCGGCAGAGTCTGAATGCAGCCCCCATAAATATGGCGAAAGTATATCATAAAATGATAATGGAAGTGTTGTGGAATGTGTAGGGTTTATGAGGTGTGGATAATGTTGCCAGAAGCACTGAAATCTTACAACCAGAGCTGGCGAGAAGGAACGGTAGGAGGACGTGCAGTTTCTATGGATGTACAGCAGTTCTAATGAAATGAATACTGTGAATAAATCTTAGACCAAGGAATCACACTGGTGAGTAATGGAAGGTAGTGGTGAGAGAGGAGTGCGTTCATGTGCAATTGGTTCAGTCACTACCTGGGAAGGAAAAGATATTGATGGATATATTGAGGCAGTTTTTTTGTATCCAAACAAGATAGATATACAGCAACTGTAAGTTTACATGTAACTCTCACAGACAGAGAATATATAAGACTCACCGGTGACTGGCAGAAGGAAGGTGAGAAGACTTTCAAAGTTTGGAAACCAAATTAAACGAAAACTTAGAATATTGAAAGACTAACGAACGAGTTTAGACATATTTGTGAATTTCTAAAATTCTAAGACAAGTGATATACATATGAGAAAGAGTCAATCTGCAGGATAGGAGAATTTTGTTGGGATGTATGGGAGAGCCAGGCCAGTAGCACTTGTATAGAACGGTACAGTGACCGGAAGGTGCAAGTTGTATAGTCCAGATGTGTTGTTAGGGACAGAGGACATTAGTTGCCTGGCGGTGAAGGGAAGGGGTTTGCTATAAAGTAGGTTCGAGTTCTAAGATGTTACGATCATTAAGAAGAAAGTATGTCATCAAGGACCTGGACTGATGCTTTAACTTAATAATGCTCGTAAGACTGTACGTTAAAACGTTGGCACATTTGCTGCTACAGGAGTGAAGAAGTACTCAAATGCTCGTAGAGAAAGCTACACAGTACGTTTTTCCATACAGGAGAAACCATTGTACTGGATGTACAAAGATTATCACTCGCTAGGTATATCATATATTCTCTGCATTGTAGTGTTTAATCAATGCTTACACAAGTTTTCTTGTAAAAGGTCAGTATTTCAGAGTAACCTATGCAGATATCTATGGTTTAAGTTGCCTTTTAGCATAGGCTATCACTAAACTTTCTCGTTACTCTGTCTTGCAGAGTAAGTTATAAACTATACGAGTGAAAACCGATAATGCATATGATAAGATTACCTCACTCATTGTTATTTTCATCTCTATTGGGAGCTATTGTGAACAGGCTTTAATTTCACGCACTTAAACCTATACGACACAAGTTTTATGTGGAAAATTCCAGATGAAAATGTATCTTAAAGTGAAAATAAGCCTCGTGTATCTGGAGCCTGGCTGTGAGGGTGAACAATGTCTCTTATTCAGTCCTAGTGAAACCGAGGGGATTGCCTCTTGGCCACTGCCACCTCCTTTAAACACGTACACTGATCACAAAGTCATTGATGAGAATGTAATCATTAATTTCTCTTTTCATGAAAATCATTTAGGGGCGGATATATTATGTTACTGTCCTAAAAAGTACTGACCTGATGGCAGGATGACCGCTCCAGAAACAAAACACTTCGTAACCATCATAAATATAGATATCAATATCTTTTACACTAATAAGTTTAATAAGTCACACGTATAGAATGACATTTATTAGTACACTCAATAAAGAGACTAACCTTGATTTGTTGTACAAAGTGCTATTTACAGCTGTGAAACACCAGATATCTTTATAAGTCTAAAGACAAGCAGTGATACTAGGCTTTAACTGAGGAACTGTTGATAAGAAACTTGATGTTAAAATGATAAGATTACGGGATATATATGCAGTGCGGGTATGCAGGCAAAGTCTTCCCAAAATCATTTTGGAGCTAAGTTCCTACCTTCACCCACACACATTCCTGCAGGAAACCAGCATCAAGATTCGCAACATCTGCCGGTGATCTAGTCACTGGCACCTTCCACCTACACATCCTCCTGCAGGAGACCAGCAGCAACACCCACTTCACCTGCCAGTGATCCGTTCTTGCTGCTGTAACCATTACGATAAGCAGTCAGATATGTTTATGAATGAGGATGCCTCAGTAAAGGAGATATATCACATCTAGATAGGTGGTACAATGAATAACAATGGAGGAACAAAACAGAAAACAGAACTATAGCAGCTTCTAAATAAATTTTCAAGAACATAATGGAGACGTCCAACTCAGAAATGGCGACTGAACACGGAGCCATCGAAATGAGAAAAGTGGCTATTAGTAAGCTATTTCTTTCCTAAACTATCCCATACGATATAGACTTAGGTTCAGCACCTGCTCAACAGCACCTAAACTAGTCAGGCTATACAAGAGCTGATATCATATCCACCTCATGCTATTGGTGTAGCCAGGTGTGGGTGATGTGCAAGTGTATCGAATATTGTTTGGTGATATTGCCTGGTACTACGAGCAGTGTGCTGTTCAGAATATTTGAAGACATTTTACTATTCTTAATAAACTTTGGGATTTTGATCGTGGTAACACCAGTGGCTAATATTCACTTCTCCACTGACAAGAACGGAAAAAGAAAATCACAAAAGAATAGCATTAAAGAAAAGGTACAAAAAACATGATTAATAAATGGCCAATAATTCTGAATAAACACAGCTATAGAAGTGCTCGTAAAATAAGATCAAGAAGAATGGGAGAATCTTTTTCAGAAAAACACAAAAAATTGAAGGAAGTGAGAGGAGGAAACTGAGTGTTAGTATAAAGAAAAGTAAAGAGTGATTGAGAAAGACCAGTCGAAACATGAACTGAGGGTATGACTAAGATCAAAAAGTAAATGGAATGTGCTCTTATTATTGGGTCCTGGGGTCAATACTTGCGATGAGACAGAAGTGCGTTATTAGCAAGTCCTGAAATATATGTATCTATTCTAACGCCACCTCCCCCTCCAGCAGCCCCTTCTAAGCTGACTGGAATAACTTAGTAATTTCTTTTCTGACCTTCCTTGGTTAGATTATTGTCTCTTATGTGGTGATGCTTCTGTCCCTACCAAAAGGTTATTCTTGCTGGAATGGAAGCATTCATCCGCTCTTTCTACAAGAAGACCTCTTCTTTCAAATCATGGTTCAATCGTCCTTGTTCTGGGTCCATTCAGGCAAGGGATCAGGCATACCGGACAAGGCAAAACGCTCCTTTCTCTGATTCACATTTACTTTTTATCACTGCCTGATATCATTGCAAGTACATTATCAGTGAGGCAATGCGTTCCTTTATTCGAAGAAAGTGCGACAACCTCTCTTCGTCGTCCGCTGTTCAGTCTTTTCGGTCTTTAGCAAAGGGTATCTCTAATAACTTCCGTCGCTCTGCCTTTCCTTCACTTCTCCGTTCTGACGGTACTATAGCTGTCTCTCCCGTAGACAAAGCAACTCTCTTTGGCTCCCTTATCTCCTCTAACTCCATCTTGGAGTAATGTAACATTCTTTTACCCCCTGATGCTCCTCTTCGTAATACTATGCCCTTCCACGTAATATGTTTTCGGACTGTCCGAAAAGAACTCTCTCTGGACACAAATCAGATTTATAGTCCTGATGAAACACATCACCGTGTAGTGAGAGAGTCTGCCCCTAAGCTAGCACCTGTGCTTGCTCGTTTATTCTGTTTCTGTTTAAAAACCAAAAAGTTTTCTTCTTTCTTGGAAACATGCTTTGATACATCCCATCCCTAAGAAGGGTGACCTTTCTGACCCCTCTAACTATGGTCCTATTGCTAAAACATCTACCGTTTCCAAAGACTGAATCCTTCCTCAACACCCGCATCCTTAAACAGCTTGAATGTTAGAGTCTTCTATCTGATCATCAGTATGGCTTCAGTAACGCGAGATCCACTGGTGATATTCTTTCCTATCTTACTTATGTCTGGTAAACATCCCTGGAAGATTTTTGGGAGGCTTGTGTCGTTGCCCTTGACATATCCAAAGCTTTTGACAAAGTTTGACATCGGGTCTCATCTCTAAGCTCCCTTCTTTAGGTTTCCCTCCCTCACTTTGCTACTTCATATCTAGCTTTCTCTCCGGCCGATCTATCTCTGTAGTTGTCGATGAATCAGCTTCACCCTTCCCCATTCTTCTTCAACAGCGTTGTACCTAAAGGTTCTGTTTTGTCTCTTACAGTTTTTCTCCTTTATTCAACGATTTCCTCTCTTCTACAGATAACCAAGTGCTCTTTCTTTTCTCATTCGACCTGTATCTGGTCTTGACACAGCTTCCTCAATAAACTCAGACTTGGACAAGATATCTCAGTGGGGTAAACAAAATCTTGTTGAGCTTAATGCCTCCATGACCCAATTTCTACCCATCTCTCTATCGAAAACTCCTCACAACTCTTGCCTCTCCTTTGATGGTTCTGTAATTCCAACTCTAGACTCAATAACCATACTTGGTATTGCTGTAACATCCATTCTTTCTTGGAAACCCCACATTACAGGAATAGCTAAGTCTGCCTTTAAGAAACTGGGTGTCCTGTTTAGATGTCACAACTTCTCTTCTGAACAGCTGCTCCATTTCTACAAGGAACTGATTCATCCTTGTATGGAGTACCACTCTCTTATTTGGGTGGTTCTAACTCTATATCCTTACTTCATGGATCAAGTCGAAAGGGGTCCGACTTATAAGCTGCCCAGACTAACTTCCAAACTTGACCTTCTTGTCCAACGCCACAACGTTGGTTCACTTTCCCTCTTCTATAGGTATTACTTTGGTTTTTGCCCCTGAAAGCTAGCTGCTTCTGTGCCCCCACCACTTGATAGACCATGCAATACACAGCAAGCTGTTGCATCACATGATTGTGGGGCCATCAGCAACTAAAGGGTGGGCCATTTTGATACCTACTTCTTTCCCTACACATCAAAGCTTTGGAACTCTCTGGCTTCTCATGTCTTTCCCAATACCTATGACCTGGCACATTTCAAAAGACAGGTCTTTCACATCCTCAAAAATTCATAAATACTTTCCATTTTCCTTTTCTGGTTCATAATTTTCTCTTTATTTCAATGAAATGCCCGGCATTGATGTGGACTTTTGTCTGTGACTGGAGCCTTCAACATACAAAAAAAATCTAGACGGCACTAAAAAGGTCAAGAAACAAATGATCTACCAGCGAGCTTAAAACCCTCACATTTAAAAATTCTATACACTGAGGCTGATACAAATGTGTTCTGTTAAACCCAGAGGCAATGGACTTCACAGGATATCATCATGCATTACACCAGAGTAACTAAACTTGATTCCTCTCTGAACAATAAATAAAAGTGTTGGTATATTATATATATCATTTTCTCTTTATGTATAATTGTAACTATCCTTCCAATTGGCCCCATATTCCCCAGGCTGGAGAAAGAAACAGAAAAGCTGTCCAACCTTTGGACCACAAGATCCACAGGAACTGATGAGATAATACACACACTATGGTAGATCTTTGTACATCAAAATCAAAACAACTTTAACATAAGAGTTTTAAAATTCTACTAAAATTGAGTGGAGTAGCTTCACATTAAAATCATGCCTTTCATTTCCCAACGTCAGACTCAAGGTCAAGAAAATCTAAGGTGAAACTTCCGACTAAAAACTCCAGAAGCTGGCCAGGAGACAGTTCAAACATGTGTAGAATAAGGTGAAAATCTCTTGGTATGCACATAATCCTAATCTTTCATTAGGGCTCTTTCAAAGCTGTCTGTTAACAGAATATCCTAATAAAAACAGTAAAACTTTATAGATGCATGGATGGGAGAATAATGGCTTAGTTCTAGAGGTAGGTAACCATAAATGAATAAGAATATATGGGGTAGGTTAAATAACAACCTCTCAATTATTTAGTAACAGCCTTTTCCCTCTTTCCTATTGTACTTCTCTCTCAAACTACCATTGTCCCCCTAAAAGTATTTGTTTTCAGCCTACCTTAAAATGAATGAAAGAGGGCTTGCCCTATGACTTCAATAAACTAGGAATACAAGTTTAATCATTCTTACCATCTTCGCCTGACCATCCAGTAATATCTGGGGCAGCAACATGAGCTTGACCTCGGTCATTGTGTGCTTCAACCTTGATTCTATAAGGCTTGAAAGTAGGTTGATTAGGTACAACAAAATGGTCTTGTTCCCAATCTACAACATCTTCTGTCTGCCACCTTGCATTCTCAATGTCATCACGCTTCCAATACACACGGTACTTGAATCCTGGACCATTATGTTCAATTTCTGGCATTGGCTGGTAGAGAAGAGGGTAATATTGGATATTTGTTTGGGAACATATACATGCTAGGAGAGAAGAGGATAATACTGGATATTTGTTTGGAACATATACATATGTTTATATGACAACATTTGATCCATTAATCATATCCTATATCAGCAAAAATAACTCTACTCCTCTCCATTTTTTAAAGTTACATTATGGTTGGTTATCCCTAAGGATAAGGGAGAAAGAATACTACTCTGCCACAAAAAGTGACAAAAAGGGTAGCAGCAGGGGACTGAAATCCTCCCCTACTGTATTAATACTTTTCAAAGGAGTAAAGGAGCCAAGAAAGGATTTTTTCTCGAAGGCTCAGTCATCTGTTCCTGGTGCCACCTTGATGAGGTGGGAAATGGAAAAAAAAGGTATGAAAATATGAGAGAAAAAAGTTCTGTGAAAGCTAACAAAATGAACATGTTTTTGCAATCTGAACAAGGTCCATGGTTATCATTTTCCAAACTGAGAGAAAATTTACAAACAATTATTCTTATCAACTTACCGACCACTTAATGACCAAATTATCTGGGGCAGAACCTTTACCCTCAACTCCATCTGGATTCTTGTATGGTACATCTGGTGGTGTTGTGCACATCTCTGAGTGTTCTGATGGCTGTGATGGTCCAATCTTGTTACGAGCAATAACTCTAAAAGTGTAATTTGCCCATGGACTTAAATTTATCTGAAATTTGACAAGGAAGATATTAGGACTACAAAACACTTTAAAAATATGCATTCCAAAAACATTTACCATAAAGCATAAGTCACTTTGTTATTTAATCAAACCATACATAGTACAATAAATAATTACCCTTTTACTCATAAGCACATACTGTATACTATCTTAAAGAAACTTGAGACTGATACTAATCCATTCTTTTGTACTCACATTAAATTGTGTACTGGTAGCTGGAACAGAATCAAAGGCATTCTCCCAAGTGTCAGGTGTGAAGCTTGTGTTATACTGAATTATATAACCCAAGATAGGAGCTCTGTTGTCACCCATGGGCTTCCATTCCACACTTGCATCACGTTCATTGCATTTCACCGGTAATGGCAGATGAGGAGGGTTGGGAACATCTAGAGATATACAAAGTAAGGATCTTGTTTCAAAAAATACATACCATAATTAAATGGTTCACTGCAAATACAGACATGGAATCTTGAAAAATAACTTAAAGGAACATCGTTTCTAGTTATAAAATATTTTCATAAATGTTACCTACACAAAAAATCATTCTTTTTCAATGCCTGTTCCCTCTATGATCTCCCTAAAAAGGGCAGCCATGGCAAAAAAAAAGTCTACATAATTGGTGAACTCCAGTGCCACTTCTTAGCATTCAGTGCCTCACCCTTAACAAGCCACTGGCAGAAGGGAACTCTAGTGAAGAGTTTCCAGAGGCTCCTACCTACCACTTCTACCAAATGTGTCTATCTAATGTTCCTGCCTTATGTTCCAACCTACATCTACCTAAGGGTCTTACCTAATGTCTCTATCTAATGTTCCTGCCTTATGTTCATACCATCAAAATCTATCTATTGCTTCTACCATTTTGGCTTTCCCTTATGAAAAAAAAAGTGTCAAATTGTAAAGCTTTGCTAAGAATTGAGACTATGATACAATATGTAAATCATTTGAGTCATCTGGTACCTTAATCAAAATTTCCTAGAATCATCACCTAAAACATAAAACATATCACATTATTTTTTCTTACATTCAACACATTTGTTTTCCAAATGTTTATAGGCAGGTTCTAACTGTATACACCTTCCTTCAAACCTAAGCATTAGATAACAAACCCAGAATCAAAACAACATATCTAAGACACGGTAATCTGCTGAACACTTGCTTTCCTACATTAATTTTCTGATCTACTTTTGCATCAATTCCTTCAGCTAGTGGAAAAATAATGTATAAATTCTACTAAAAACAGATTTACAACAAGATTATCTTCCATGTTCTTACAGAATCTTGAAAGAGACATGCTTGACAGTCCTGACCAATCAGGAAGGTGGATCAAGAAACAATAGCAATCCAATCATGGCCTACAAAATACAAAAAACAACTGATTCAGGGAATGGGGATCTCTGGCCTTTTGCGACTTCAGAGTTAGGGACTGAAATCAAAGTTCTGCAAAATTTTTGGTGTTTTGGTTGGAACAGTATGCAAAGTGAGAGAGTCATGGAGAGTGGTTTTGGTGAAAAGAGGTGGTGTAAGCCTTGTGGAAGATGAAATGCGGCAAGGTAGCGGGAGTGGATGATATTGCAGTTGAATTTATCAAGAGAGTGACTTGTTGATTGGTTGGTATGGATATTCAATGTACGTATGGATCATGAAGAGGTGCCTGAGGACTGGCAGAATGCACGTATAGTGCCACTGTATAAAGGAAAGGGGGATAAAGGTGAGTATTCAAACTGAGGTATAAGTCTGTTGACTTTACATTTTAAGCTGTATGGGAGGGTATTAACTGAGAGGGTGAAGGCATGTACAGGGCATCAGATCAGGAAGGAACACCATGGTTTCAGAATTGGTAGAGGATGTGTTGATTAGGTGTTTACTTTAAAGAATGTGTGTAAGAAATACTTAGAAAAATGGATGGATTTGTGTGTGGCAATTATGGATCTGGAGATGGCATATGATAGGGTTGCTGGAGATACTCTGTGAAGGTGTTAAGAATATATAGTGAGGGAAAACTGCAAAGGTTCTGGGAGCACTGATGAATATGTGGAAAGGCAGAACATTATCCAGGAGGACAAAAATGGGTATGTTTGAAGGAGTAGGGGTCCTAATAATACCGTATGGTTGTGAGGCACAGGCTATAGATAGGGTTGTGCAGAAAAGGGTGGATGTGTTGCAATGGAGGTCAGACAAAATCAAATCTACCAAATCCAAGCGGTATCATTGCTGCATCCAAAACCTCTGCAACGACACAAAAGGAGGCTGGCATCAGGAGGTAGAAGCCCTCACAAATCGCATACTTAAGGCCTAGAAGCTAGACCTGGAGAATGCACCTGATGACCAGGCTGTCACTGAACAAATCAATGTACACTTCATTGAGACATGAAACCACTTGCCCCGTTTCCATACACCCTCTCTTCCGGCTTACCACCTGGCAGAGGAGAGTGTCACAGAGTTACAACCATGGGAAGTAGCCAAACAGCTGAAGAGCAACATGGCCACACCTCAAGCAACCTCAATGTCAGACTAATTAAGGAGTTTTTACCACTGAACTAAGCATAGCTCTCCCCCACATATACAGTAGATTTCTTAAGGAAGGGTATGTGCCTTCCCTTTGGCATCAAGTTACCATCATCCCAGTACCTATAAAGCCTAAACCCAGTACAATAGATGAACTAAGACCCTTCAGCCTCACTCTCACCTTTAGCAAGACCCTTGAAAACTTTGTAGCACCACTGATCATGGCCGGCATTCTTCCCCATACTGACCAAACACAATATGGTAACATGCAAAAATGCCCCATCACCCATTACCTTGTCCATCTCCTTCATGACATGTTAAATGATCTTGACAAACCCTGCAAGTTATTTTCATTGGTCAAGTATGACTTTTCAAAAGGCTTTGATCTTACAGGCCACTCAATAGTGATCTAGAAACTCTTCAAACTAGCACTGTGACTCACACTTCTCAGGCTGCAAAGAGTTCATGGCCCTTCTGGGAAGATTAGCGAGTGGAGTAGAATAACATGTGGTGTGCCTCAAGGTATTATATGTGGACCCACTGCCTTCCTGGCCATGATCAATGGTGCTGTGAGGGACTCCCATAGACATCTTAAGTATGTTGATGCTCTCATAATCTATAAAGCATGTCCTCTTGAAGAAATAAGCAGAAAGAGTACCCTTCAACAAGCCACCCAGGACCTCCATACTTGGGGCTTAGAAAATAACATGGTCATCAACAAACAAGTTATCCATGTATTCACCTGCAAAAAGGCCATGGTGTACCCAGATCTATCCACAGGAGACACCAGCATCCCATGTGTGAACAGTTGTACACCATCTCCAACAACCTCTCCCAGCAAAAGCATGTTAAAACAGTATCACCTCAAGGGGAGCCAAGTTTCTTTATATCCTCTATACTCTCAAATAATTCAATGCACCACCACAACAATTGATTAAAGCTTACATTACTTACGTCAGACCCATCTTGGAATATTGCTGCCCACCCTTCCATGCTGGCCTCACTACAGCAGGAGAAACAAATAGAAAAGATTCAATGCAGAGTAATCAAAACAGCAGCAGGTTGGAACACTGGGTATCGTGATGCCTTAACAAGTTCCAGCTAACTACACTTGCCCAGAGGTGTAGAGAACTGTGCCTCAAGTTTGGGCATGATTTGCTGGAGGCGCTACAACATTAAGACCTAATACCAACACGATGGCAGGATGTTAGTACTAGGACAGCATGGCGCTCAAATGATTTCCAACCCTTCTGCTGCAGTGCTAGACTGAGGAACTCATGCATCCCATGTATTATGTTACAACTAAATTCACTTCACTTGTTATTCAAACTGCACTGCATTACCTTTAATTCAACTCCTATATGCATTTCTTATTTAGTGAGAGTTTTACTTTTACCTTTATTCAGTTTTAGAGTCAACTGCTTTCTGGCAGACCAAATATAAACAATTAACCCTACCTTCCCTTTTGTCTATGACAAAGCTGACTCTCTCATAAAAATCTATGAAGTTTCTTACACTTGATCTTTCTTTAAAACCTGCTATCTCTCACTCAGGTTAATTTTCCTGTTGAAAATCATCCTGTCTTTTCCAGGTTAGTTGAGATGGCACAGACAACTAAGACCCTAATCAAGGCCATCCCATTAATGCTATATACACATATATACAGTAAACCCTCACTTTAATGGATTAAGTGGGGAGAAGAGGTGTCCATTAATGCCAAAGGTCTGTTAAATTGAATGTAACCTATTTCTGTGCCACAGCGTGGGAATGCTCATCAGGCAGTTGGAGGCAGGAGTCAGACTGAGATAGAGGTGATGCCACCCATCTCCTGTGAAAGGATACTTCCTTATAATAAAAAGAGGACTGACTACCTACTTTCATTGCACCTCTTACATGATGCAGTGAGGAGGATTCAAACCTATGTGGAAAAATCCCAATTTATCATAAGGCTGCTTACCTTCTTCAGAAGATGGGGGACACCCAAGGAAATTGCCTAAGATGGGGAAACCAATCTAAAAAAAACAGATGAAAGCTCTTTACAAAAAATGGGGAATCAAGGCCTGCATCTCCTCAGCCCAATTCCTCCAGTCCAATGGATGTGCCGAAGCAGGGGTAAAGGCAGCTCAATGAGTGTTGGGGGACGACACGGGTGTTGGAGGTAGCCTGCACAACAGCAAAGCAACTCAGGCTATGCTTCAATATCTCAACACACCCCAAACCCCTCTAAGAGAGAAGGATAAGTCACCCGCACAGCTGGCAGCAGGAAGACAGTTGCAAGATCTGATACACCGGT
>JAUUDZ010003986.1:0-11840 GCA_032361705.1 Panulirus versicolor | reverse complement strand
ACACATTCAACAAACCTTCAAAATACTCACTCCATCTCCTTCTCACATCACCACTACTTGTTATCACCTCCCCATTATTGTTATTATTATTATTATTATTATTATTATTATTATTATTATTATTATTATTATTATGATTGTTGTTGTTATTGTTATCATTATCAATATTGTTATTATTATCATTTAGCTATAGGATCCCTTTCTCTGAAGGGGCACCTCTGCAATTTCAAGGCTACACTACTTCCAGTAGCAGGGAAATGATTGACCCCACTGAAGTGAGAAGTTCTTTGATGAGACTGTAGTCTTGTCAGCTGATGATGATACAGCCTCATCAGAGGTGACTTTTCACATAGAGTAACCACAAGCAAGTGGAGTCTAGTAACACCTTTAGATAGAATTCACTAAATCATATAAGTGTCTCCAATAATGACTAAGAAATTTTTTTGAATTGCAGAAGTTAGATTACAACTTGGTTAACCCTTAAGTGCTGGCCAGGGTGAAAGAACAAAAAGTGGCTTCACAAGGAAAGGTGAAGTAATAAGAATTGAGATATTGAGGAAATAAGAGCCAATTAAACTGCTGCACCCATTTAAAACCAGCATGTACTGACATTTCAATTTTGGTATGTCACTACCATTTAAGTCAGAGTATACCCAGTGACTATAGTGCAGTATCCACCATCTCACCTAGCTCCCAGTGCTTTGAGATTGAGTTTCCCTTTTGTATAATATTCAAAATCTCTCTTTATGATCTCCTGATGTGTTCACATACTGTATGTTAATCTCCGTCATCATTTCCTGAGCTCCACAAAATTTCCTCTATTCATAGTAGAACATAGCTGGGGTTGGAAGTGTGAACTGTATTCTCATTGATAAGTAAATAATGAGATATGAGGATTTTTTGACAACCTGAGTAAAGTTGTGAGTTATGTACAACATTTATGCATTGCCACACCCAATTACGTTAAAACTACTAACTGTGACCAAAAACGATTACAGTTGCAAAGAGTGGATGGAAAAATAGAGTATGTTGCTTGGGGATAGCACTTAAGATATTGATTCTTCCTCTAATATTATGTTTAGAATTGCACTTTGTGGTGTCTTGGTATGTTCAGATAAAGTAGTTGGCTAATGTGGCTGTCATTATCATGTGAGCCCTCCAAAATTTTCTGTTTACTTTATGTAATATGACAAGGATGGGGATAGGATGCATACTACATCTTCCTAGCATAATTGTCTTTTGGCTAATGAGGTCTGAGGATTTTTCAATGGCATGGTATAATTCAGAATTCAAAAGCCTATTCTTAAGAGAAAAAGGACTGTATCCACAGTGTGGTAAGGGGCCTTCATTACAATTTTGATGTTTTAACTGTTGACACACTTGTAGGCATTAGTTAACAATGTTAGGTACACTTTATCTCCAGACTTTAATGACCTTAATGCAATTTGAAAACCTGGCAGCAATATTAATCATGTCGTCTCGTCTTCAGTCTAAACATATGTTACAATTTTGAATACAGTCCTCAAGGGTATCTTTTTCTTTAGCAAAACACATCTTACATTTTTTATCTTTGTATTCAAAATATACTGCATATTCCCATCTGCTCTTGCATGGTAGTATTATTCTAGCCACAATGATTTTCATATGCATATTCTTGCCGTATGTATAGGATCTAAAACCACATATTTCATCATACCACTTCATCGTAACTCCAGCTGTTGTCTCTCATATCCTTTCTCTCCAAAACCTCCATCTCCTGAAACTTCCTTTTGACAGTGTTCTTTAATTGTTCTAAATATTTAGTAATCTGAAAATGTACTCCATCCATTATTTTGCCATATTATTGGCCAATTCAGATCCAAGTCCAACATGTGTAGGCACCCAGAGGAATGAGACATGCTTTCTAATAACCTAATACATCATGTAATTTCCTGAGCAAGGGCATTATTATCCATAACATCCTCCCTTTTGAGTATATCAAGAGCACACTTAGAATTACATACTCCCGAGTTACCTTGTTCAGAATTCAGTCTCTCTCTCTCTCTCTCTCTCAGTAACAAGTTTTACTTGTGTTGAGAAAACTCCATTATTCAGTTTGCCACACTTCTTTATGCTCTTCCACATATTCCCACAATTCTTCCTTCAGTAGTAGTAGTGCTACCTCTTCCTTATCTCTTACCCATACACCAACCCCTGACTTTACCCCAAAGATATTCCTAAACCATTCTTTCCCCCACGTGAGCTTTGTTCCACATACAACCAGAACATGCAGGATCCTTTCTTCAAAGACACTGCCCTTCTATTCTTTCTTCTCATCTTGGTTGCATCCACACATTCAAACACTCCAGCCTGCGCCTTAGAGGAGAATGAACACTTTGCTTGAATTGAATCCTTCTTCTGTTTCATCTTGTAGAAAGTGAAATACACAGTTCTCTGCTGTAGATTCTTATTTAATGTGTGAATTGATAATCATCTTCGAAAAAGAGAGGAGAAAATAGATGAAATATATGCAAGTCTTACCTGGAATTAGCTAGCATTTAGTATAGCTACTCAGCTGGCCTTGCAAATTTGAGAGTTTTGCTCATATTCGTAGAATATCTATATCAGTCTATGTCTCTGACGCCAGTTCCCTCTGAGAACTCCCAAGGAGTGACCATGGCAAAAGAAGTCTCCACTTATCCGTCCTTACATGCCTCTTGTGCATACATAGAATATTGATGGTAATTTAGGGGAAGCTTAAAATAGGGAAATTGAATTGAAATTCTTGAAAAATTGTGACATCATTGCATTTAGGGAAACAAAGCTTATGTCTGAGAGAAGTGTGTGGGGTGGAAAAGGTGAGATTTGAGCATGTGGTAAGTGGTAGGATGAGAAAGTTAAAAAAAAGAATTTTGTGTAAGGCAAAAAATGAGATGTATGGGCATTACCTGAAGGGAAGGAGTGTGCATGATTGGGAGATATACAAGAGGAAGACACAAGGGCTGAAAAATTGGGTAAATGAGAGTTAGGGTGAAAGAGTATCAGCAGAATTCAGGGAGAACAAGAAAATGTTTTAGGAGGAGGTGAGTTACATGAAGAGAACAAGAGAAAAAAAACATTGCTGAAGAGAGCAGATGGAGAAGTGGTACAGGCAAAGAAGAGGTCAAGAGAGCAGATGGAGAAGGGGTACAGGCAAAGAAGAGGTCAAGAGATGGAGAAAGTAGTTTGAAGGACTGTTGATTGTGTTAGATGATAGGTTAGAAGATGTGGAGTGTTTAGGATGTGTGTAGCATGTATGGTTTTACAGATAACTTATGATTTGTGAATACGCAGATGCTTTTTGGAAGGTGTTTTGAGTATTTAATTTTTTGGGAAAGTTACTTGATGCAGTGAGGATTTTTTACCAAGAGAGTAGGGCATGTGCATGACTAGAAAGAGAGGAAAATGAGTTGTCGCAGGTGAAAGTGGGTGTGTGATAGGGATGTTTGATGTCACCATGGCTTTTCAATATGTTTATGGAGAGGTTGTTTGGGGAGGTGAATGGATGGGAAATCTGCCATGACAGCCATGTCATGGCAGATTTGTGAAACTGCAAAAGTTGGTTTCTGAGATTTGAAGAGTTTGAAAGGAGAAAATTGAGAATTAATATAGATATGATTAAGGTTATTAAGTTTAGTATGGGAGGGAGACAGAAGGGCTGGAGTATGAGTTTGAATGGAGAGAACCTTGAGAAAATAGATTGCTTTGGATACCTGGGAGTGGACACAGCTGTCGATGGAACTATTATGAGCTGAAGTTAGCCATAGGATGGGTGAGGGGGTTAGGGTCCTGGGTGCATTATATGTATATGGAAAGAGAGGTCACTGTCTTTGAGAGTGATGATATAGTAGTCCTGATGGATCACCCAGAGATTTACCCCCATTTTTCAATGTTGGTTTAGGTAAAGGTTCAAACTTAAACTAATCTAACTAGATCTAACCTTACCAAGCATAGCAAAGCATTGCTGACCTCACTAAGACTAACATAGCAAAGAAAAATGTTTAGAGGGGGAATGAATCTTCTGATGATCCTCATTTTTTTTTCTTATTCACATTTACTAACTTATGTACTTCTGTTCATGTATTTATATTTTGCACTCTTCCCTCCATTCTTCTCAAATGTAAGTTGGCATATATATTTTATACCTGTCACATCCAAAGTATGAAATCACATTTGGTGTATGTGTTATATTCAGTTCTTTTCATGTGAAAATTATGATTTGTACATGTCATTCATCTTTTTTGTTCATTTGTTTGTGTGCTTCTCTCTCCTTACCAGATATTTCCATAGTTTCGTTTTTTGCTCCTGATTTATTTTTCATGCATTACGTGAATTTGATTTGAAGAGAATCAATATGTCAGAATGCAGAGTGTTAGTCTCCACATCTCCCATACTGTTTTCATTTATGTTATAAGGGAAACATTATTTTCAGTCTGCACAATTGTATGCAGTTTTTGTAGTCTGAAAATGATCTGTATGTTTTTTAAAGTTTCCTTACAGTTATGATTTTTTTTTTTTTTTTTTTTTTTAGAAATGTCTTTTCTAGAATAGGATGGGAGAATTGGGATTACTCATATGAATGGTAATTAATGCAGGTTAATCATTCATCATTTTGTACTGTAACTATGTTTTCCTCTGCCAAGATGATTAATGTGATATTTGATTTTTCTGCTTGTGTTGTAAAGACCTGGAAGAGTAATGTATGGAGGAGTATAATAAATGGTTAGTCAACAATTCCATGAATGTTACTGTGAATTATTGTATTTGTATATAAAGTAAATTATGTGAAGTATGGATTTTGTGTGTTCTTTTTATGTTTTTATTAGCAGTGACCTATGATTGATTTAATGATACCTGTATATGTTTCTTAAAGCTTAAGTAATTTCAGTGTAGTAATCCACACTAACCTTGCTTCAAGGCTGTCGCCACTACAATAATTATTTCATAATTCAAGGATATATCTTAATTGCTTAAAGTGTGTTGCTCATTATAAGAACATGTCTTTGCAATGCTTTAGTAAATGATTTATGAAAAAAAATTACATATGCAGCCTAAATTATTATCATAAAACTAACATGGGTGATTTTGTAAAATACTGTTTTTTAAAGTGTTTTGTGACATTTGAATAGTAGTAAAAATTTTGAACGGAGGCATTGTTAATATTTTATTATATTTTTGGGTTTGGATGTATGAAGTTTTCTTGGTTACTACAGTTGTAAATGATTTTGCTAAATATTATCCCTAATTATTTTCTTGAAAGTGTTTTAGAGTACCAGAAATATTTGATTTTTAAGACGTTAATGAAACAGAAGATGTCTTGTGTTGGCCAGTGTATTCTCAAGCAAATGTGTATTGTTGTAGGTTTCGGTAATTTTAAGTTTCAAAGTCATCATCCTCTCAAGGAAAGATATACATATAATGTAACTGTTTTGTTATTAACAATAACTTCTTCAAGCTTGCTTTTATGCATGTGCTTGGGCTTGTATGCCAGTATTAAAATAGATTGTCATTGCTTCTCTTCTCTGGATGTGTGATGAGGGTAATATTGTTTTGTCTTGCTACTAATCCATAGAAATAGTACTGAAGTGCATGTACTAAGTTTATTTACAATTTATGACAGTTTGCTATTATAATGCATATAATGTCCTTTTTTAATGGAAATTTTTTTTCTAGGCTTTTGTAAGATATTGTAGTCATGACATTTACATTTCCAGATATAACATGTTCCAGATATTATTGTGTTATGATTACATTACTTAAGTTCTGTGATTGATATGCTTATGTCATACGTGAGTTTTAGTTTAAGTTCTCTAATGGATTTAACTGATCAAATCTTGATTTTGTCATTAAGTTCCATATAATTATTGAATAACCATGGAATGTATATCCATGATATTTTTATTTTTTTCTGACTTGCATATAAGATTGCTTTTACTAATAAAACCAAAGCATGATTTAGCACTTGTGAGCAACAAAGACGAGAGGTAGTCTGATTATCTTAATACAGAAACACTGCACTTCAGTGTTCAGGTAAATTACTTATATGTCCAATAAGAATTTATTGTACTTAGCAACCAAGATATATTCTGTGACTGATCTGTATATTTAAGCCTGGACATAGATTGTTTCAGATCTAAACTGTGTAAAATGGTTACATACCTTGGCCTCTTTTGGTTAGCATTAAAATTCAGCCAGTGAAAATTCGAATAAGCTATACTTAGCTAGTGATAAGCTACTGTAAGGTCACCCAATTACAATTCGTGGTTACACCATAAACCAGTATATTCTCCCTACCCCCATTACCTCAGTTTCAGCTCACCAGTATATATTCTTTGGTAACTCCATTTCTAATTTTTTAAGTTACAAAATTCATGTCACATTTTTGTGGTATCGTTATGTGTCTAAGGAACAGTCTTGGAAGTATGCATTGGTTCACTATGAATTCAGTATGCAAGATTTTCACTACTTTTATGTTGATGATGGGATATTAGCCTTTTATTTTCGGTTCTTTCAAAAGTTAGTGAGTGGCAGTCAAAGCATATGTGCACTGAGAAGACTTTATGAGGATCTTTACCTCATTTGAGTTAAGCATCTGCTTTACCTGTAAACCCTGAAGTTTTATGTTGTATGCCTCTTTTTATTGGAGACCAGACTCATTAAGGACTATGTTAATGAGAATTGTAACAAAAATAGTAATGAAGATGATATAATGAGTGTTGACGGATTGTGGGAGGGGGTGCAATTAATCTGTTGAAACATGTTTTGGCATAGCTTTATAAAGTTTGATATTAAGGATGCTAAGCTTTTAGATGATGCACTTATTGCTTATTTTGCTTCAGTTTTGAAGCTTCAGTTTCCGGATATATAAAACACTGAGAATGTGAGGAGAGTAACTCACATTGATTATATTACACCACCAAGAATCCTGGCTTAGGATTACAAGTCAACACAATGGGGTTCTTAATAGGGGCTTGGCCATTATCTGCAAGTGAATCTGGCATGGATGGCTAATGGAAACTGGTCCACATATGTTAATAATTTTATTTGACATTTTTTTTTTTATGGTTTTGTAGTATTATATACACAAATGATGAGCAGCTTGTGGAGTCCTGAACCAAAAGGGATTAATGATTGAAAATACCTGGTTTAAAAAGGGACATACATGAGCATTTGGAGAAGAAAAGATGGTAATCAGGCATTATTGGATTATGTAATATTTGATAGGTTTGCAAAAGAGAGACCATAGGATTTGAACACAGAGGGGGGCAGCTTATGGGATGTTTGATCATTACCTAGTGGAGGCAACTGTGAAGACTTGAAGAGGGGAAATGTTGAAAGTGAAAAGAGGATGGTGAAAGTCAGTGAGCTTGCTGAAGAGGCTTGTTTGAAGAGATACCAGGAGAGATTGAGCGGAGAAAAGCAAAAGGTGAGAGTAAGTGAAGCTAGGGGAATGGGTAAAGAATAGGTATGTAGGGAAGCATTGCTGACATGTGAGAGAAGTACATGGCTTGCAGAAGGTGGGAGGAGGGTATGTTTGAAAGGGTGATGAGTGATGGGATGACAAAATTAAGTTCTCATGAAAAAGAAAAGAGAGGTCTATGTGTTTTAATTGTAGAGAGGTAGTCCAAGTGATACGAAGGTGTATGAGGGAAAGTGGTAGCAGGCCAAGATTTAGGTGCAGGGGCTGAAAACGAGGGCAAACGTGGGTTTGGGTGAGAAAGTATCAGCATACTTAGGGGAGAGTAAGAAAATCTTTAGGCCTGAGATCAGTGGTGTGAGAAAAACAAGAGAACAAATAGGAATATTGGTGTATGGGGCAAATGTGGAAGTCGTAACTGGCAGAGATGAAGAGGAGATGGGGTGAATACTTTGAAGTATTGTTGAATGTGTTTGATGATAGGGGGGCTAATTTGGGATGTTTAGGTTGGCATGGTCTAGGAAATGAAACAGTTTTATAGATACAGTCTCACCAAAGATGGCTTCATTGACAGTGCAACCTCAAGTAGGTGGAATCTGGTAACACCAGCAGATGGATCCCAATACATATATGTTTTTTAAATCCTTTATGTATGAATTACTGTATGACATTAGTTCCAATTTTACCACATTTTATACTTAGAATGTTTGTTAGTTTGTTTTCCCAACTACTTTTATGGTGATAATTGAGAGAATTCATTGAGGATGGTTGTTCATACTACCAATAAGGTTGAACTCGCATATATGCAGAAAAGTTGTGAGTTATCGTGGTGAACAGCATGTAGGTAGCATAACTTGGTCATGTCTCCTCTGTCCATTCCTTCCAAGTGTTTTTGATTCTTGTGATTTGATTTTCTTGTTCTTCTGGGGGCTTTGATAAAGGGGGAAATTACACTAGAGGTATGGACTTGAATGGTGTTGCTGTATTATGAAGCATCCATACTATTTAGTCTATGGTTAAATGTCAATCGGTCAAGGCCTCCACAGTCTTCTTGGATTTTAGCCACAACTTTATATGGTTAGGAATTAGAACAATCAGACTGACACTTTGGCCCTTTGGGAACTTTGTTGTATGCAAGTGCTGTTATTGCCTTGCATTCCCCCAGCTTGGTGTCTCGATGGTAATTAGAACTGACACTTTGTGCCCTTAGGGACAAAGCTTTGTTGTATGCAAGTGCTGTTATTGCCTTGCATTCCCCCAGCTTAGTGTCTAGATGGTAATTAGAACAGCTTCTTTTGAGTTTCAGTTTTGCAGCCTTCTGCAATGATATGGCAAGGCATCTTACCAAAAGGTTTACTTTCTAGGTACATGAATTCTTTCCTGCAGCAAGCAGAAATTCCCTGGGAATTTCATTAATCATCAGCATAATGGACTGATGCAGAAGGCCTCCAGCCCCCAAAAAACTCATGCCTTGGAGATTTACATTGACTTCCCTAGTGATTTGGATGGATGTGTCAAGTTAAGGATGGGGCTTCCATTCTTGAGAGGGTCATTTGGTTGTGGGCTTTTGGATGGAAGTACAAAAGTTCTATTATTTTATCATAAAGAATTTGGAAGTACCATGGTTTTTCATCTTCCAGAACATCCTGAGGCTTGGGTACAGAATTTCACTTCTGAAGGATAATGCTGTGGCTGTCTGATGCCTGATAAAGGATCTTGCAAATTCCTGCCTCTTTAAAGTTACTAGAGAAAGTTCTCTGCTTGGCTGGTTGCTGACCATTGGAGTAAAAAAAAGTATGGGTGAAGGATGTGGAAACATTGGCTGAGTTCATGGTATTTACATCCTGTCTTGCTACTGTGATGTTTATTGTGCCTGGAATTTCTAAGTGCCTTCAACTGTATATGACACTCACAGTCAACTCCTGAATGTAACCTGTTTCGTATATAGCTCATCAGCAGTCCGTGAGTAAGTGATGAAATATAGAAAGATATAAGGCATTCCAGTCATAGTTTAATTTATAGTGATGCCAAAGCTGAACAATATTGGGTTTCTACCCCCACAAGCACTAGGGATAGTGTTTGGATTCATGCTTCACCTGCTGATGGTCATCATTAAATGAATGCTAGGTTTACATTCAAATTCTGGAGTGATATACCTGTATTTAAAGATTTTAAAGGCTTTTCATTATATATTACTTTTATGATAATGAAAAAACTAAGTTATATTAGATATTTATCCCATGATAATGCCAAGACTAAATTATATGTATTTATCCCACAAGTGGTGGGGAAAATGATTTTGAATCACATTCCACTCACAGATCATTACCATTTCAGGAATGTTGGGTTTACATATAGCTATTGTAATTGGATACATCTTTATAAAGGATTTTTTGTCATAATGCCATTTATAGTGCTGCCAAATCTAGATGATATTACATTTTTATTCCAAAAGCATTTAGAAAATCATTTGGAATAATATTCCACCTGTTGATGGTGTCCTTTTAGGGAATCCTTGGCGTGCATTTAAGGAATTATCATGATGTGGTGTATAAGTGAGAACACATGACATGAAAATATTAAAACACATTGTATACCATGAAACAGTATATCATAAGATGTAACATCAAATACTGAAATAAACTTACTTTGGCCTGCAACCAACTGCAAGAGCTCGTGAAAGTGGCAGTACTAGATATAAGATGAGGATGTGGTTCTTCTGGGATGATAATCTAAATTTATTTTGGCAATGTTTTTGGAACCTGAACCAGATTATTTTCCTTTGCCATCATAGATAGATAGATGAATAGCCATTATGATAACTTAAAGATCACTGAAATACCCTCTATATACACTAGTGTTTCCTTGTTAAAGGACAAAATTATTGGTATAGTATGCCATGAATCATAAAGAAATGAATGAATCAGGTTGATTTTTTTATATGCTGTACAGGGTATCCAGTTTTTTCTTTAAGTAAGGTAATTATAAAGGGTATTTGATTATTTTTAATTCATTTTGTATTTTATTGTGAAGGCTGAGGAAAACTATCTTAAGATTCTTATCTCATGAGCAGGAAGGTACATGGCTTTTACACACAAACACATTTTCTTGTTCTTCACAGCAATTCCAGTAACCTTGCTTTATTTGCAGTGAAAAATGTGGGTTTATCAACTTCAGTATGTGATATTAACATTTACCAGAGTATTAGGATTTTAGCATATACATGGATGTAGCTGGAATGGGATACCAAATCTAACCCATCCTTAAGTGCTGTATGTTTGTTCACCAATTTTAGGCATCTCAGAAAGTGGAGGTGGCCAGGACTTAATTGATTAGATGGAGCCTGGGTTATTTGAGTTGGGATGACTTTAGTTTGCAATGTTCCTTAGAATTTTTGTTGTCATCAGTTGCATGTAATTAGCTTAGTGCATCTATTGTGAATTTTCATTGGCTGAATATATAAGCTAGTCACCTAAGCATTTTGTAACCACACTTCTCAGCAAATTGGATTCCAAGCAAATTTGGTTGAAGCCTTAATTCATTGAATGGAAATGGATTTTTAATTCTGTAGTTGATTGTGTTTGTACCAAAACAAGTCCTATTTGCAAGATGTTTTTTACCCAGAATTATTATAAGCATTAAATTCAGTGGTGGCTAAATTTTGGTCAGAAAGATTGACCTCATCCCCAGGGTGAAAGTTGAATCCATGGTGAGACAAAATTGTATTTACAGTTATTTTATCATGTGAGAGCTTGTGAAAAATAAGTGGCCTTTTTTATCTGTTGTCCTGGCACTGCCTCGCTGAAGCTAGGGGTAGCGATGCTGTTTCCTGTGGGGCTGGGTAGCATCAGGAATGGATGAAGGCAAGCAAGTATGAATATGTACATGTATATATATGTATAGTCTGTGTATGTTTAAGTGAATATGTACATGTGTATATATGTATAGTCTGTGTATGTTTAAGTATATGTATGTATCTGTGTGTATATTGATATATATATGCATATGTGTATGTATATGTGCATGTATGGGTATTTATGTATATATATAAATATATATATGCATATATGAGTGGATGGGCCATTCTTTGTCAGTTTGCTGACACTACCTCGCTGATGAAGGAAACTGATTATGTATAATAGATGAATGAATAATATATGTGTATCAGAGGTGGAGGGAACGAGAAGTGGGAAACCACATTGGAGGTGGAAGGATGGAGTGAAAAAGATTTTGAGCGATCGGGGCTTGAACATGCAGGAAGGTGAAAGGCATGCAAGGAATAGAGTGAATTGGAACAATGTGGTATACCAGGGTCGATGTGCTGTCAGTGGATTGAACCAGGGCATGTGAAGCGTTTGGGGTAAACCATGGAAAGTTTTGTGGGGCCTGGATGTGGAAAGGGAGC
>JAUUDZ010003975.1:0-11840 GCA_032361705.1 Panulirus versicolor | reverse complement strand
AGTTGTGCAATACCCACTATGATCGTATTTGTTGTGAAAAGCTAAGTTCAGGACCCCAAGAACGGCAACATTGCCAACGACGTGACGCACGCACGCGCGTAATAAAATGGGTTCAACAAATCCATCATTATTCCATGTTAGGACATACCTTTCCGGCAACACCCAACCATATTCATAAAAGTATAGCTTCACAAGGATAATGTCCAAACTCAGACTTAGCACGTACGCTGAGAATATAAGTTGCTGTCCCTTGAAGATAACGGAACGAGCACACAACAGCACGACCCTTGAGTACGATGGCTTGATGTTGCGAATAAGTTTCAAAGGCCAGACTATTATATCCAAGGGTCGCAGCATCATACTGATGAAGTTGATTTATGTTGCTTTCACCGAGTATATGGCCATTAGTGAATGCATTTATATTCATATATCTATGAACGCGTGGGTTACGGCAGCACACAAGTGTGTACGTACCTAGGTGAGTGGTGTACAGGTGCGAGGGGCGGGTATTCACCTGTCCGGCGGCCGCAAGGTCAGTGAACGCCCACCAACCATCGCCAGCCCTCCTGCTCCTCCTCCTCCTTTTTCAGCATCCCTAAGAAAAACTACTTCGTCTTACGAAGTACAAAGTAAACATAAGCTGACATATTATGCAATGGATTTCTTTCACTCCAAGGGAAGAGATGCAGGACTTTTACATATTCTCATAAAAAAGATTAGCCAACGATAATTCAGCGAAAATGTTTCGCAGCGTGCCCATCCCCTCCCAGGCCCCACCACAACAGACTGACTCAGGCAGCCTCCTACCCACCTACTTCCCGGGTTCCACCGGTTTCTCGTGTTTCTCTTGATCACAAAATTTTAGAATACCGTAGAGACTCTCTAGTCCGTACTTGGCTTTAGCTATGTAAATCAAATGTAAACAGTCACTTACATACGTACTCTTCATTGCAAACGTACAATTATTTTCGTTTTTAAATGTCATCCTCATCCCGCCTGTTGTTGCCTCTCACTCGTGTCTCCTCTGACACGCTGCCTCCTCTGCGTGTGCAACACACACACACACACACACACACACACCACACACACACCACTCTATTTTTGCATGCATTATATCTGCATACTTTTATTCTTTTGGTAAAAGTACTAGCTACTCCTTTTATTACCTTTTCCTTTATCTATCTACCTACTGTACAACTAAATGTAAACTTCCCTGTGTCCTTATCTACGAATACCTTCTTTGAAACCTTACTTAACCTTATACAATACACAGAAGTTCCATTTCTAATGCTCTTCATCCTATAGATTTGAAGATCAAGGCCAATATACTGCTTGTACGTATTTGGATTACATACAGTGTACTTTATAATAAGTTTACAAGTTCCCATCTCAAGATGAACATAATGCTAACCTTGTCACCGCCTGGCCACCCACCCCTGTTGAATCCCCGACCCCAATCCTCCCATCCTCCCCGCACTCCGCCGTCAGTCCCGCCAGCAGGAGCAGCAGCCTCGCAACAACCAGTAATTACTGCTGCTTGTTCTGGTCTCCTGCACCACTAATCACTTGCGCTTCACTGGCAGCGGCTGAAGTGTGGTACATGAAGGATTTTAAAATGTTTGTAGAGTGGTAGGTGAAGGCGGGTTCTGACACTGAAGTATGGTAGCTGCAGTATTTAAAAGTGGATGACAGGTGGTAGTTAAGGGAGATTTTAAGATGGCTGAAGTGTGGTAGTCCCAGAGGCATTCTGAAATGGTTGAAATTTGATAGTTTCAGAATGGATTCTTAGAGGAGCCTGCCGCCTGTGTACCGCACAGTTGGGGATGCCAGTGGCAGGAGGTACACGGGTGATGTCGTCTCAAACTGCTTGGGTAGCCTGCTATCGGGAGCTGTTCAAGGCACAATACTAGCGCTAGGCAGCTGTGTATGATACTTCCTCAGGTACTATATCTGGCATCATGCGGTATATATAGTACTAGCCTTCACTGCATTGTACATATCAAATGAATGCATCTTAAATGCAAGGGATAATGTATTTACCTCCCCAGGCGAATGCAGTACAGCATAGAACTGTTGTACATGGCGCCGTGTATGTGCAGTATAATCCTGGGTATCACACAGCGTCAGACAGGTATACCATAATATCCTATACATAGCGCCAGACATTTTTGGTATAGTCCAAGGCTCTCTAGCATCAGGTGGATATGGTATAAGTCAGAATGCTATACATGGCGCCATGCACATGTGGTATCACCCAAAGTACTATATCTGGCTGGCACTGGGGGCACTGTATGGTACAGCCAAAGCTACTATATATGGTGCCAAGTGTTACTCTGTGTTATAGGGAATGATACTATATTTGGCACCGGGCGGGTATAGAGTATAGCCCAAACTACTATGGTTGGTGGCATGTACAGCTAAAACTACCATAGTTATCACCAGTCGAAGAAGTAGCGTCTGTTCGGTGGTTAACATTGTAGAACAGCAATTTTTCAAACCGTTGCTGACTGTTGCAACGATCATTGCTCTCTACCTGCTGAAATGACCTTCCCTTGAAAACTAAATCCTTGAGTTCAACGGTGATATAATCCTAGATTATGATGGTAGAACTCTTGGGTCTGACAGTGTAATGGACCTTTAAACTAACTGTAAGGCTAAGGTCAAACGTCACTATTATTACCAAGGGGCATACACGTCGTGCTCAGGAAGTTAAGCTCGTTTTAAAGTTCACTCTAAAAAAAAAAAAAAACATACCTAAGTCCAGTGAGCATTTGAGCTCAGTTTTGTCATTAAAGAACAAATAGATTTGTATGTTTCATATCGGTATCAGCTTATTGTATATATATGCTTCTGATGAGTCAGTGAACCCTGATCGTATTATGAAATGCACTGCATCCGGTGTTTACTTCGCCCATGTGATCCATATTATATGAGGCTCGTGTAACCGGAGTGAATATTCTTCAGAGTTCAAGAAGCCGGACAAACAGTCTCGTTAGAGATAAACATTCTTGTAAATGTTGTATCAGCTGGAGGAGCTTGAGACTTAGCTGAAGCCCAGCGTGCCATGAGTGGTAAAATTGACGAGGTAAACATTTAACTGCCGGGCTGCCCCGCGCTGCCGGACCCGCCCTCTGCCCGCATCTTTTCTCAGGATGAACAGGGACTTCCACAGCCACTCCTCCACCAGCCTCGCGCGCGATGCTGCTAGACCCGCCCTCCGTCCCTGGTATAATGCCTCAACATGAACTACGACATCTTATTTACCTTAGGTACCTCAAAGAGAAAAATAAACTCCAGTAACTGTCTGTATGTGAGGTTAGATAAGAGAATTAGGTTTATGGGAATTTGGTTACTTAAAGTCCGATAAAGAATGTTTGATAGACCAGTTATCAATGTCTAGATAAAAGATTAGAGTACACATATTTGGTTACATACAGAACCTTGATCAGTAGAAAGTGGATTTAACTTTTTAAACGATTTAAAATTTTGGGTCACAACCTCAGTAGAAGAGCTTCCTTCTCTAACTCGTCAGAAAGGTAGTCATTGATATGGTCAACTGTTTTCTGTCTTCTTTAAGGAAGGATTTATCAGTTTCATATCAGAGAACATGATGGACGTGCTGACGTATTTGAACATATATGTAGTGTGGTCTGTTTGTAGCTCAGTCACAGCCCACAACTGTAACTGCTTGGATAGCGGATCGTGCGTCACTATAGTGCTAAGCCATCGTGCAAGATAATGACGAGATCCCCTAATATCCATAACTGGAGTATATTCCTTGTTTCTGTTCAAGTATATTGCTTCCCTTGCTGATCTTGCTCCCTGCAAGATCACTATCACATTTTTTTTCTGTGGTTAGAAGAAAAAGAAGCTTAGACAAGGAAGGTCTTGTTGTGACGGACGTAACTGACGCGGAGTAAGTGAAGTTTGGAAATCCCATATTTTGCTGTTTGTGATTCCATATCATTTGTGATAATACTACAGTATTTGAGCGTTACAGGGAGTTTTCCACTCGTGTTGCTCCGTCGTGTCTGTGATAACTGTTTGTGTGTTATGGGAAAAGTTTTCCATTCGTATTACATCTTTGAACTCGGCATACATTATGTCTTTACTATTATGCATATACGCGCAGCACATTCTAACTTAGACCAGGCATGTGTAAATGTGATTATTGTTTGTGACTATTATTTGTCTTTATGGGAGAGTTTTACAACCGAATGTTTTCTTTCTTCTTTGAACCAGGAATTCATAAAGGCATTGCCACCACTGAATCTTCTATACAGGATAAGTCAAATGTCCCGTGGGAGGCAGATAATGATTGTTATGAAGACAGGATGGCCACGGACATAATAGCACCCGGGGGGCACTCCTGCACAAGATACTGGCAAGATTTCTCCCTGGGAATTGACCTTTTTACATAATATAGCGAGGAAGTAAATGTAAACGGTTTAAACAGTTTTGATTTGTTATATACAAAAAAATAATGGAAATCAGTCACTTGACCCTCAGGGTGGCGGTGTAACGATATTTTTTCAGCTCTTTGAGCACGACGGTACGACCCTTATGATGGATGACCTTTGGCTTGACCCTTTAAAGATCAAGCCAAAAGTCAGGCCCTCATACCTAGGGGTTGCACAGTCGTTGCTCAAGGAAATGATGGTATAACTGCTTGATTGTTTAAACTAGTAAACTTGAAAACACTTAGACGTCGCTATCAACAACCGTTCTAATGTATTCAATAAATAAATTCCATCTTGAATTTATTTTAGATTCTTAACTATAAAAGAAAGACTTGGATCACAAATTTCGTCATAAAACCGACGTACATGAGTATGATAAACGAAAAGCTAAACTCACAATCTCTTATCTGTAATTGAGAAATCCGATGTGAAGTGTTCACACGATTTAATCTGCAGCGGCATCACTGTAAGCTATGGCAGTATTTATAACAAGCCCTGAAGGTGAAGAATCAGTTTGTTCTTGGTGGTTCTTGGCTCCGGGAGTACATTGTGGATTTCTTGTCAGTTTCCAACGCCTGTGACAGCATCACAGGTGTAGAACATTCCTCTATATTAACATTCCTATTTTACAATTGCGGCCATGAATCATGTTTAAATGCTCTTAGCCACAGAATCACTCAAGTGAAAATATGATGAGGAACGTTGTTATAATTCAAATAATGATTTAGACAGCATGGTTAGCAGCCGAAAATTGTACGCCCTAGATGATATTAATGATGTCTTCATCAGCATCTCGCATGGTTGATTTTCTAATAAAGAGTAGGTGAATATTCATCTGGACAGTCAGCTGACATTGAACTTTTACATAACGCGACCCCGTACCTCGGTCTGTATGTTCGACTGCCGTCCTGAGTAAGCGCTGACATGTCTGATTTACGTACGTGAATATTCAGATTACATTATTTCCATATCTGTTCATGCAGTGAGTTGTCCTTTACTCAACCGCAGCAAACGTTAACGTTTGTAAGTGCGTAGGAGTAAAATCCAGGTGTGTAGAAGGACTGAAATGATTGCAATATTAAAGATATCCTTCAGTATTTGAATGTAGCTCATCTATGTAAAAAAAAGGCGAATAATACGCAGGACTTAGCGAAATAATTCCACCATTTTTACCCGCTTCAGAACTTTTATGATTCGTCCCTATGAATTATGTATAAAAAATCGAACCATTGACTTATACCGTAAATTCACTCATAAACCTTCAAATGTGATGCATTATTACAATTACAAGAAAGTGAAACTGCAATGATTGACTATAAATAAAACAGATACCGAAAACAGAACACCTTACACAAGTTATGCCTCTCCAACGTGTGAAAAAAAAATTTACTGTTGAATAACAATACAGCAATCATTTATTTCCGTGACTGAAGCTGTTCTAGGCCAGTAGATAATGTGTGAGGCGGTGACCACTAGTCCCGTTAGAGTATGGCTGCCACGGAACGCAATTGATATTTGAATTTATAAATGATTTCCACTTGCCTCTGCCTAAATATATTTATGATAATGTAGACTATTTTTGTTGGTTTATTGATCAGTGTTTTAATTACGGTACAATTGAATTCCGTGTACATTTATGGTTTTTCGCTGTAATCACTGAAATTCATGTTATATTTTAAGAAAATTGCCATTGAATAAGGTGAATTATTGTATTAGATGTTCAGATTCATTCTCTTACCAGTTTGAAACAGTAATTACAAGATACAATAGTGTATATAATTGAAATGCCCATTGAAATTTCGGAAGTTCTTATTTTCACTCGAGTAGCCATTTAAGGAAAACAGTTGTGTCCTCATGTTCTTCCATATTGTAATTAACTGATCATTTGATAATTTTTCACTTTGTTTTACTTCATATTCACCAATGGGTATCTGGTTACCCATGGGCAGTGGTCGGTGGCGGGCTGGTTCTTCCTGGTAACCCAATATTGTCCTTGAAATAAAAGAAAACGGGAATACGTAAACTCACATCAGGTACCTTTAGTCTTATAAATTAATGGCAACAAATTTTGTTATATTGTTAAAATCACTATTTTTCTGGTAATAGTTATTTCATATTTATTATTACTTTTACAATTCAAGATTGGTATATGTTTAAGGGATATCTAATCACTGATATAAAATTGTTCGTTTTGTTTACAATATCATCATCAGTGCGTATTGTTGGAACGAGCGACTCAGATGTTCAGCTGCCATTTTGGTTTGGTGGGATGGTACACAGTTCTACTCAGTTTTAAATGTTTCCGATGAACTTAGGACTTTATTCCTCACGTAACTCTTAAGCAAATGGTTCAATGGATGCCTCATCGATTATTACGCAAGTGTCTCGCGATGAGGAACAGTTAAACTCCTTCCCGCCACCGGATAGAGGTAAGAGACCCTACGACAGGTGTAAGACATCGTAAAAATTTGTTTGGTAGGAGGGGCACAGTTAATACCCGTGGCAAGTTGTAGGCATATGGAACATGTGCCAGTTTCATGAGAACTTTACTTTGTATATAGATACGTAGGTGTAATTCTGCAGTGTAAGGGAAAGTATGAGGTTGTAGTTTAATGTTTACACAAGAGATGGGTGAAGTGGGTGAGATGTGTTGCCTAGCTAGCGGAGATGTGAGGCCTGGTATTTACTGCCCTGCCTCCCTCGCCCAACCTCCCATATGACAAGCACCAGAATTCATCTCCGTATTTTCCATTTTTGCACTGAAGAGGTTGCACATTGAGAAGCTTCGTCTTTGAAAATGAATAAATGATTATGTACATACACTGTTTCACCGTGGTAGTCCCCCGATTAAGTGACTACTTTGTATCGTGTTAATTTCCTAATTTTCTCAACAAAGGAAACTACCATGGGTGCATTTTATTATATTTTGAAGCCGATGATGATAAGGTGTTCGTGGTAATTAAATCAAACTGTTAATTGCTGGGGATACTCAAGAGGTCAGGGATTGTAAAATTCGTAATGAATTGTAACACTTGATATATATGTTGAACAAATAGACACGTGTAAACATAGTAAATAGATATTGTAGCTGAGCATGATCACATAATTGATTTCTGGATGGAATATTTTGGTTATTATAATGTAATGAGTCGTAAAATTGTTTTCAGTACATAAAAGAAACTGGAGAAAGATTCAATTCCCTAGATATGACCTAAGTGTTTCATGAGTTTTAGCTGTTATGATTAAGAGTGATTAAAGAATTAATGATAATAGTAATTTAAAGAATTAATGATAATAGCAATTTTAAGAATTAATGATAATAGTAATGATAAAACTTTCAATGTATTCATATTATTATGGACACAAATATGTACAACAGTAGCTTGGTCCTCTGTCGATAGAGTAATGAAGACCTTTGTACTTTTGGATAATATTTGATGTAACTTAACATACGGATTTGTATGATGTAGTTGGTAAACTTTTGCCATAAGCTACAACATAAAATATAATGGATTAAGAAACAAATGCATCTTAGTGCACCTCTTACTTTTAGAAGTGATTTGGGTTGGCACCACATTATAGTGAGCCTTATTTTTTTCTTCTTTTCATTTCATTATCCAATATTAGTGGGACAGAATGTGAAGATTGGGGAAAATATGGGGTTAAGTGATGTTAAAGTAGTTGAAGTACTTGTAGAAATAATCAAAAGCTGTGTAAACCTCTTCCAGCTTACCCCTATTATACAAGATACATTTTGAACCTTCCCCTGATATGATCAGAATATGCCAGACACACCTATGGTGTCATTGTCGTGCCATCTGGCAAATAACAAGGACATAACAGACAACACACTATATATGGCTGGTGGTTCTACTGCCCAGCCCTCTTAATAATCAGTCTTTCCACAGAGTCCTCAGCAGCACCACATTGTGGATGGTTTATTTTTATACATCTCAGCTGTGAGATGTTTTGTGAAGTTTTCATAAGTTCAGTTGATTTCTGCAAATGTTTCACAGTTTTTACATTATTTTATACATTTTTCGTGATCTTTATAGTTCTTCTTACTGTCACATGTCCATTTTTGTAGGATAAGAAGAAAATGCTACATATCACATGACGTCAGTCCAGTTAACTTCTGCGTAGTATAAGAGGTTCATTGATGTTCATTTCTTCAAAATACTTTTGTTGATATTAATGTGGTGCCTGTAAAGTAAATGTTTTCCATAGATTGATAACTCATAAGTGGATGGCGAATGAACAGTAACAGAAAACACATTGTAGATAAATTAGTTGGAAGGATCCTAAGAAAGCTGGAAGAATTCACTTGGCTTATGATTGAATATGTATGTATATTTCTTTTTATACATCCTTGAATGAACTTTAAACCTTGGCTGTAATTGACATACACATACTAGACATATGTTGGGCTATAGTACTTTGTTCTCCAATAGTTATGGTATTCATGTGTAAGAAACTACTGGTATTGTTGATGGGACACCATGTAATCATTTGTAGATATTGTAATGGTGAGGTGGTTGCATTCAGGTGAGTTTAGGTTTTGTTCAGCTAATTAGATAGTGTTTAAGCTTGACCATAGTTGGATTGGAATGCAAGTGAAGTGATTTAGTGTAGTTCAGGAAGTCTGTTTTTTTTGCTGGAGCAGTGCAGTTTAGGTAAAGAAAGTTTGAGGTGAAGGATACCTGTATTACACAGTGTCCATATTTGTGCAATTATGTCTATAGGTTTTTGAAAGACATCCCATTTTAAAAACTGTGGGATGCTATGGATCGGTTTTGGTTGGTGAAAAATTGTGGTTGTAAGGATTTAAGATGCCATGACTAAGGATATGTAGAAGAATTATGCAATTTGAAAATTGTTATCCTTATTTTAATGTAAATGGGTAAAATTGTATTGTGGGGCAGCCTCATTATCAGCTAATGAATATTGATTAATCATATTGGTTAGTGTACACTGAATATTTCCATTCATTAGAACAGCACAAAGTCATAAGTGGGAAAGGCATTGAAGTTAATGTAAACCATGTAAAATCATACATAAGAATCAACAGAACTTAGAAGTTTCATGAAATTTTTTATAGGAATAAAACTGACCTTGTTTCCTTCTGCAACACAAGTCGTAAGTGGGAAAGGCATTGAAGTTAATGTAAACCATGGAATATCATTCATAAGAATCGACAGAACTTAAAAATTTCATCAGATTTTCTATAGGAATAAAACTGACCTTGTTAGCAGTGTTTTTAGATACAACTCACTGTTTTGGCTTCTTTCTTTAGAGTCATTGTGGTTGTGCAGATTGTGTAGTAAGACCTCTGTTTTTATATGACATTTCATGGACATGTTCTTATCGATGAAATAAGTTGTTCAGGAATGTGTTTTTAGAAATAGATATTGCTGAGAATGAATTATTTCATTACATTTTACTTGGGAAAAGTCAGTATTCCTACTTTTAATGCACATTTGAAGGTATATGGCAAATTTGCTGGAGACCTTGACAACGATATTCCTAAGAAGGATCTGAATATAAGGTGAACTTTACCGCTAGAGAAAGTGGGTGAGAGTTTCATAAATTTTGTTGACGTTAATGCATTATTTTCATTGTTTTTGTGATTGATAGTATTTTAGCGTTGATTTTATGGAGATTATTTCCATTGTTTACTTTATTTAACCAAGCATTTTCCTTCATCTTTAGTGCCTGACATACCTAAGGATTATGTGCTTTTGAAGGATATAAAAGAAAAATGATAAATACTTTGCATTTGTTTGATATACATATATACTAAGTGTTTGCTGTCACAAAAATGTTTCATCATTATTCATAAGTTGATAAAGGGATGGCCTTGATCTCCTTTTCTGCCCATTAATGTAATAGGTTTCAGAGAATACCAGAAGGTAAGAAATGCTATTTAGGTAAAGCTTCTTGAGTATCTTACTAAAGGCATAAAGCTTTTCTTATTACTTTTATGAATAGGCTGCACTGACGCATAATTCCAGATTTACAAAATAATTTGAGCTATTGATGAAAGAACTATTATGTAAACTATTTCTGCTGTGTGATATACCATAAGAAACACTTGAAATTTATTGACTTATGCTTTAGAGTTTTGTTACAGTATACCAAAAAGTTCCAAATTGATATTATATTTGAAAGTTCAGATATGAATATATTAGAGCCCAGCAAGAAATATAGGAAGATTTCCAATGCCTTGCCGAGTGAATTTAAAGAACCTTTTGAAATAGTAATTGAAACCTTTAAAATAGGGCTGTATAAATAGTTAAGAACAATCCTAGATGAAACTAAGATTGATGCTTTTGCACTATGCATGATGATAAATGACAGTATTGTGAAGCCATGTGTAACAAGCACTGTATGTTAGCCCTTTATGATAGCAAAATCTTTTAGTTGTTTGTAGACAGGTAGATAATATCCATCTGTCTGGCTGTCTATCTTTGTCCTTTTATTTTTTTCTTATTCTTTGTTGTCTCATAATCCCATCCAATGTAACCCTTTGTTCCAAAACTCAGTAGAGGACATTGTCAGCATGCCCCTTTCCACATCCTGTGTTTTTACTCAACTTTGTCAATATGCTCTTTACTACATCCTGTGCTCATACACAACCTTCAAACCCCTCTGCTTGTTTCCACTTTCCTTTCCCTTCCTGTGTAGTTTTACTGTGCTCTTGTGCTGGAAAGCAGACGGAGAGATTGTCCATAATTCTTTGCATGCAATTTTGCATCACAATTTTATGGGTATATCATGATTGGGCAGTTGGAAACTGATTAATGTAGTACCGCACATACTCAAAAAAATTCCTACTATTGATCACTTTATCAAGGACAATGAGTCAAAGATAAGGGTCCCAAGTTCCTATTCACTGGAATGTTATTGTGACTGGGATGTTAGATGTACCCCAAACTTGTACCAGAGGTATAGATCTGCACCTCATAAATTTTCAAGGGAGAGGGGCTAGGTTATAAGTCTTACGTGCTGTGTATTGTGTCCTGAGTATCAGAAGACTGGATAATAGACGTACACCTTACTTGTAATATGGTGTTCCAAAGGAAGTTATGTGTCTGAGTAGATTTAGAAAGTAACTTAAGGGTAGAAATTCAAGGCCACAAGGTGGCATTCATCAGAGGTATACAGAATATCATGTTTGGAGAATGAATTTTTTTACAAGCATGGTTTCTTGTTAATATGTATACCAGGTGTACCTTATATGTATATTGTAATATTTTTATATATAGTCTAAGTCCACCATTGTTAGATTGATAGACAAGATATGATTATATGATACCAGATGTCCAAAATGCACCTCATGATATGCATCTGACACTTCTCAAAGGTTTATATATATATATA
>JAUUDZ010003953.1:0-11842 GCA_032361705.1 Panulirus versicolor | reverse complement strand
CTGGAGAGATTGGCAGCCATGATGGAGGCCCACGCCGCTCAGCAGGCTGCCAAGGATGACGACGAACGCCGAGAGTTGCAAGAACAGCTCCTGCAGCAGCAACAGCAGTTTCGAGACATGATGCAACAGGTGCTGGCCCGTCCCACAGTCGCTGAGCAGAACCAGGACACCACCGGGGCTTGGAGTCATGACGCCACGGACGGCACGCCTCACCACCAGCTGCACCAACCACCACCGCCCGCACCCCACAAGCTCACGTCTAACATCTCTCTCCGCGAAATGTGGAGTCGTGCTTAGTCGGACTACGTAGAACTCTTACAGTTGAAAAGTCAGCCATAACGCACACCACTGGCACACCTCAGGTCCTGTCTCACACCTGACATGAGGGCCACCCTGACCCACGCCGTCGGGGTTACCGAGGGCACCGGCCTGGGTGTGGAAGACATCCTCTAGCTCATCAAAGCTTATCTCAAGCGACAGGACAACGGAGCCTCACATCGAGTGCGCTTCGAGGAACGCGGTCAACATGAATGAGGGGGAGGACTTCAGGGCACCTGCTGGCGACACAGAGTTGTGTGAACACTGTATAGACGCCCGTCTGGTGACTTACACCCCGTTAGTCATTTGGGGATCAGGACACAGAAAAAATTCCTTGCCATCGACCCTCCACCTGAACTGTCCGACACCCCTTCCTTGCGCCGCAGCGAAGAGTCAGCCTACAACACCGAGGCGGACCTGTCGGGTATGTCAGAGGCTGTTCAAAGGGTTTAGGTAAAGCGTCTCAAGCGCTCGACAACTTGAAGCAAGAGCAAAGAGTACGTCTTCAGCTGTTTCATGATAGTGGCGCAGTGCTACATCCTGAAGGACAAGAAAAGCAGTCATGCCTGGGCAAAAAAAGAAAAAATAAGAAAAAACGGCTCCCATCGTAGCAACACGGGAAACTTAAAGAAACTGTGCCGCAAAAAGTTACAGGATTTGCAGAAACTCCGTGACAACAGTAAGCCAACAGGTGAAGCTGCCCGTTGCCTGAAGCTAAGTGACGTGCACAGGTCCCCAGCCAACTGCCACGCGCCTGAAATCAACGTTGGAGTGTTTTTACCTGACGGGACACGTCGAGGGGTTCTACTATGCACACCCAACACCGGCGCAGGAACGACAGCCATCGAACTACGTAACAGCTGCAACAACTTGGTCTCCGTCAGTCAGACCTCTCCTTTCAGCAGGACGAGGAGGTTCTCGTGGCAAACAACAGTAAACTGTCACTTGTGGGGTCATTCAAGGTAATTCTCACCCTGGGAGACGTGTCAACCGACAACACCGTCGACGTCTTCCGTGATATAGACGACGCCCTGCTCTCCTGGGATGACGCCAGAGCCCTCAGTGACATTCCTGCTAACTACTCCAAGCAGATAAAATAGCTCCAAAATCACTACCCAGCAGATGTCAACCCTGATGTCCCCAGCGGTGAGAATTTGAAGAAGGATCGCCAGAAGCTTCTGGAGGAGTTTAGGGACGTCCTGTTGGATCCAGAGGAGTTCCGTAGGGGAACACAGCTGCGGACCCTGTCTGGCCCGCCCATGAAGATCCACCTGCTGGAGGAGGTGCAGCCCTTTGTACTTCACACCCACCGGGCCATCCCCCTGGCCTGGTGGGCAGAGATCAAGCAGATGCTAGACAACACGGTACAGCAAGGGATCATCCAGCCACCAGGTGACCAGGTATCGGAGTGGTGTCATCCGAAGCAGAAGGGAGGCGTCCTCATCATCGTGGACCTCACCAAGATGAACAAACAAGAGAGGTGGCGAAAGGACAGAATTCAGGATCACCACTATCGTTAGGATGGCGGATGGGGCGGTGTAAATCGCCCCATCAGTGACTCATGCAATGGAACGACCACAGCAGACATGATGCATATTAGGAAACAAGAAGAAGCAGCAAAACCAGAAGAATTGAGTTTATAAAGCAAACACGAATGTCATATGGCCAATCTCTGGAGATATCGAGGCCTACGACAAAAGTTGTACCAAAATCAATGAGTCAGGATGGCCAGAGTTGTGCGTCGCCATCTCTGACCTGCAGCCACTGTTACATAGGCTGAACTGTAGTTATTACGTGTACCAACATACCCGTGGCTACATCCCCACACATCGGACCGCTGGTGTTACTGTCATACCTGCCTACATACCAACAGCTGCTACCTTCCTGAGTGGGTGTAGACGAGGCAATCATTCATACCAAAACACCTGCAGTGACTCCCACCTTTAGTGTGTAATGGAAAACATTACTGTACGTGCCAGCACACCAGCAGCTACTCCCACACTAGGTGAGCAGTGGATATACTCGTCATACTTACCAACGTGTCCCTGACTTCGCTGACCTGGTATGAGGGGTGGTTATGGACATTATATACTTATCAGTACGCTGGTAACTATACCCATATTACGTGAGAAGTGACTGGTGGGGGGAATGCTCGCTGTGAGCTAACCTCTCAACGTAGCCGGAGTTGTACCTTGACATCTACTGTGATCACTATATCTGGATATATACCCGAGAACACTGCCATAGAGGGAGAACTGTGAGTATATATACTGCATCAGTCATGATTACGCTCTCACAGGGAGCGTGTGATCATGAGCACGTAATCTAATACATATACACACACATATGTTATGATTAATATGCTAGAACAAACGCAGCTTCCCCTTACAGCCCTGGACAAGCTCATATGGTTTATGGTCATCGTGGTTCGTCAACCAACAAAAACTTATGAAAGATAAGAAACTGTATCTGTGATGTTGTACACTGTTCGTCGTAGATCTCTTCTGTCTCTACACATTGTCCACATACGACGTACGATACACATACATTTAAGGCGTATATTTCCTTTGGTGTATTCGCAATAGACAAAGTCTGGAAACAAAATACTCTACTTTTACAAGTTTTCAATAAGAAAATAGGCTAAGTTATCAAAATGCAACGAAGCAAAATTAGCAGAACTAAATTTAAATAAATCAGAATAAATTCAGCTCGAACAAAAAAGAAAAGGATATTATTCTTGCAACTTTTATCTCAGTGTTCGCACCTAACACACGTCCCAGGGACTGGGGATTTCGTGAGATGAAATCATTGTAAATATATTCTTTGCTCTGCATTTTCGAAATTATATCGAATTCTGTAAAGATGGAAAACATCAAAGCACCGTCGAGAGAGATGTCATTGTGCATCTTTTACCTTCTGCATTACACTTTAGCTTGACCACTGACAAAAATTGCCAAAGTTAAAGTAATTTCACAGGGGGTTGGGCTATTTCTTTATATTATTTTCATTATAAGGCAAAATTAAGGGTCATTTTGATAACTTGAATTTGTGTCCAAAGTAATTAGTTCCTCCAGTACTTATGACATTCCAACATCTTTCCAGCAATAATGAATCTTTCAAACCTATATACTACTATCCAAGGCTGTGAGACCATCTATGAGAAGTTACGATAGACAGAAGTAGTGAACGATAAAGTCTTTTCCATCGTCAGCTTAGACTTGTTCCCTCAATAATGGGTTAGGGACAAATCTTGTGACTAAAAGGAAGACTTGACTCGAAGATAACATCAGAGACACCTCCCCTCACTCCTTTTTGTATCCTTAATGAAGGTAACTTTTTTAAGTAGAAAACTTTGTCTTTGTAAACTTAGCCCAAACCAATTTGGGTGTCAAGTTTCATGACGCCATCTAAGAGGGTTTACAGGAAGGGATAACAGCCAAACAATATATAACTTAATTTGTTGTTAATAGACCAATGGACAAACAAAGGAAATTATATAAAAAAAGGAATGTCTCATTTCATGAAATAATGATCCTAATGAATAATGACGAAAATGATAATTAATGATAACGATCATGATAATGATTATCTTTGATGTCAAAATCATGGCTACATCAATCATTATCACTTATCAGTATCATCAGAAGAATTAGCATAGTCAGTAATGTCACTGGGAATATTATCGATATCATTTGTTAACCTATTTATGAAGACGGCAGTAGGAAACAAGAAGGAGGTAAGGTAAGAACTCTGCAGTGAAGACCCAGCCGTGAGCAGGATGACCCACGAGTATGAGAAGTGTAATGTAACATTCGTGAGTCACGACGTCGGGCTGTAGTGGAAACAGTGAACCAACAAACTGCAGCAGGTGACAGTGTGTATGTAAACAATAAGCTGCAGCAGACGACAGTGTGTATGTAAACAATAAACTGCAGCAGACGACAGTGTGTATGTAAACAATAAGCTGCAGTAAGTGACAGCGTGTATGTAAACAATAAACTGCAGCAGACGACAGTGTGTATGTAAACAATAAACTGCAGTAAGTGACAGCGTGTATGTAAACAATAAACTGCAGTAGGTGACAGTACGTATGTAAACAATAAACTGCAGTAGGTGACAGTGTGTATGTCCCCCTGGAGTTCTGGCCTGATATCATTACCTTTTCTCTTTATGGCGACATTGACATCGTGTTGCCTGGCGCAGTTCAGTAACCTATGATCCTAGTCAAAGTCTCATTGACCTAATGATAAGCAAACGTTCCTAACGCGTAAAGAAAATCCTTATAATAGCTTTTACAGGACGGTAAGGTAATGTTAACTGGAAGGTATTATACAGAATACCAGCTGGGAGCAACACACACAAAGTGATGCACTGTTAGAATCGAATACCTTCGGCCTGCAGCTTGGGGATGTAATTAATTTGATTCATGTTTTTTTTGTGTGTGTGCCTAGAAAAAGGGTCTTCTCTAGAATCAAAATATCAATGAAACTCACGTATTATCAAGAGAATGGCCTCTTTCTTGTTCAGAGATCGGTGCATCCCCACAACTGGAGTGAATGCTGTGTCAGTCAGTACATATTAACACCTACGAAAAGTGAAATAGTTCAAGACACGTTAACAGGATCACTTTACGTATACAGTAAGCGGCAGAGGTAGTGTCTACATGTACTTACAGCAAACGTTGCCATCAGACTTCATCCAGTCACCGCTGAGGCGACTTCATTCTCATTTACTGTGCTTAAATGTTACTCAGACGGCGTCATCGTCCTGATATAAGACTACATGAGATTTTCATTCCGATTTCAGAAAGCACAAACCTGGGAATGAATTCCCTAACGTTGATTTCAGAGATTTGTTTAGAAGCCAAAGAGAGAAGAACTGTCACTGGCTGGTCATGAAGTGAGAAACAACAATTGCTGATGATTATGAGCACAACATTCAGACAAGAACGAATCACTGAAAAGAATAATTGAGTGAAATAGTAATGTTAACACCAGAAAAGCTGTGCGTGATGAAAGATGAATAATAGGTAAACAAGAACCAGTCAGAATCTAAATGGCAGGATACACTTCATAAAGCAAACTCAGATGGAGAGTGAAAGCGTGTGCGCGCGCACACACACACACACACACACACCAGGGGAGAGACTGGGAAAGACATTTTACAAAGCCTCAAGATATCTAGAAATTATAGCAAAATACGATATGGCCTTGAGCTGTGGTCCTGATGATATTTCGCCACATATGCAGGAGGAACCACATGAATTACAGTTCAGGATGTCACAGGAGAGAGGCAAAGTGCCGAGGGAATGGAAAAGTGCAAACTATCTATTTATACGAATGGTGGCCGGGAACAGACGCTGAGCTACAGACCGTTCCCACTAACTTGTGTGGTGTGTAAGTGTGTGGAAAAGATAGAAAGCAAGTGGACTTTCTACAGAGAAAAAGTTTCCTGAGTGAGAGCGAACACGATTTCAAAGACGGCTGCGCAGTGAGCCAACTCTTCAGTGGCTGACAATTTTCAGTCCTGTAGCCTAGGTAACTGTCTTTTTCCGCTACCTCAACCACACGTGGGCTGCTGGCCTTCAATCTATAATCTCTCTTTCTCACATATATCACTTGCTACGTAATTCACACAACTCGTTCATCGTAACCCTAAACTTTCTTGCGGTGAGCGCCACTTGGTAACCCTGCCTTGTGGCAAAACTTAGTCCTAAGTGCTCATAACTAAGTAATGGTAGGCAGCCACCCACCAGGGGGGTACAGTACCGATACTGGAGGATTAGTGAAGGCTATGCAGTGAGCCAGAACTTCATAAGTTGTCAAATTTCAATTGTTTCACCCAGGTAGATGTCCTATTCTTCTACATTTTCTACCTGAGGATTGCTGGCATTCACTCCTCCACCATACAATATCTCATCGCACACATAACACCTGCCAACACATAACTCACACAACTCACTCTCTGTGACTCGATTTTCCTGTGGTTATCGCTGCGTGTTCTCCCTGTCTTTTCCTAAAATCTCGCTGCGAGTAAACTGTCTTCCCTCACTCCAACTTTCTCTTGGCCAATGTCGTTCTTGTTGATTTTCCTAAATAATGATCCCATGTATGAATTTATCATCTGACAAATCTTGTTTCTGTGGGAGGGACAATACGTCATTCCCCGCCTGCTTGTCTTACCACATTATCTCTCTCTGTCATGTGGTTGACATCTATGGATAGACACAAATTTTTGAGAAAAGATGAAACGTTCATTAATTTTCAGGATGAAGCAATCAATTTTCCACCTAAAAACAACAAATATGGACCCTTGCCACCTGCCATCACCTCCATTTTCCCTCACTGTTAATCAACAGCGTGAGTGTTTCCATCCCCGGCTACGTGTGCTCTCCTCTCACCTGTATACATCACTGACAACTTTTCTTCACAGACTTTTTCTCTGCTTCTGGGGACACATCAAGCTATCACGGCAGTTGCCTGGAAAATCGTCCTTTTTTTCACAAGGCCCTGAGAGAGATCGCCTCGTATCTCGTACATTAATCTCTAGTGTTACTGTTGATTCAGGAAGCTTGGTATATGTCTGCGTGACCCAGTTAACTCGGGCAGCCTGGAAGAATGCATTTATTCTTATCTGTAATATCATGCAGACAGCTGGAGATATGTGAGTACTCAACATCCAACCACAGTGGGGAATGATGTACCTACTCTACCCATTAACACTGGCGTCTGATAATGACAAAATAAATGACGTTATTTTGGAAGTGACATTTGCTGTGCATGCGTGCACGCTCTGGAAGATTGACAGAAACGCAGCGCCATAATCACACCTGATGGCTTTCGAGGCAAATGTTGATAATATTCCTTATATCAAGAGCAAGTATCGGAAGAAATCCTTCAAATTAAAGTATAGGAATGAAAAACTAGCTAGAGAACCTATGGGGATTACATGTTCCATATCTCACAGCTTCAGGTAGACAAACGTTCAATCTATGAAATGATCTCTTCGGCAACAGTTGTTTTGCCTTCATCATCTCCTCATTAACCATATTTGCATACATCACCTTTCTGCCTGTAGTATGTCATCCGGAGTCACTCCTCAGTAATCCACTACAGAAAGCCGTATTCGACCTGTAATTAACCGCCCCCAGGAACAATTCCCCCTGGATGATTTCCAGCTGTCATGCCAACCTCTGTGATGTAATATATTTTGTGGATGAGACGATTGGAATACACGTTGTCAACCTCGATACTTTGGATCGTGCTCTTTATGTAGGTGCAGCCTTGGCAGCGTACTACCACTTGGATTATCATAAGCCCTTGTGTTGATCTGTAAGGGCAGGGGAGAGGATGCGTCCCACCCTGGGTTGAGGCGGTGGCGTATCGACGCCTGACTGACACCTTTAACACATCCATCACATCACAGACCACGGCAAGGCTTCTGTCAGCGTCTCCTAACTTTCGCTAAATTGCGTTGTGGTGGCAGGGAAAGGTTAATACCTTCTTACCTGGGGATCAACTTATGCGCCACAAGGCAGGATCCAATAAACCCTCGGCTCTGGACTCAATTTACCTGTCCTTTAAGTTTTCTCTGGGACCAACAGACTCTAGAAACTTTCTAACTTGTTAAATTTGTGCAGTTCTGTAATGTTTTACCAATATTTATTCGTGAACATTTTCAAGTCCACGACTGGCATTATTTGCACCTCTTTGGTTACACAACAAGTCTGCAGTTTTTTCATATAATCGGCTATATGCCCTTCTACCATGATCAATGCCCTCACCACGGTAGCATGGTCGGTAGAGCGGTGGCCTTGCAGCCCAATCTTCCGACATTCGATTCCGGGATGGAATACGTCGCGAGACAAAGTTAATTTGTGAGTTTTTGGCATCATCCACTACCACAAACAGCCTGGAAAGGACCTAGTGCTCTGCAGCTGTTGGGTTTCCTTCGTAAGATTTTTGAATGACAAAATAAGTCTTCCGTTCTCATTTATTACTAAAGATTTTTGTGGTGTACAATGTTCATCTCACACGTTTTCTACCTCGCTATGATGGCATACGTCTTGAGGATGAGGACAGCGCGTCCAACTTAGTGACGGAACAAGAGCAATCAATACACAAGTACCGTACTCTCGTCTCCCGCGGCGAAGCTAATTAGAGGAAGCTGAGAGGAAGCCTCTAGAGTTACAAGTTGTCCCTCTAGTGTTACCAGGAACCAAGGAAATTTAGTTTCGAAGAGAAGTGGACGGACCATTCACGTTGGAGCAGACCATAATGATACGGCACACTACTGGACCCAGAGCCAAGAGTAGCCAGTGAAAGAAAATGTAAACAGAAAACCGAAAAAAAAGGACAGATAAGTGTTGACGTCAGGAAGCTTCTGCTCCTCAACCCTGACTTGAAAACACCAGAGAGACACAAGTGTCCCAACGAACTGACTTGCTCATTTACACTATTATGTCGGCTACTGACTACATGATATGGTTCAACTTGGAAAGCACAAATAATGCTATCTTCTTTTTTTAATAATTGCTCGCAATTACACATTAATACTGGATATGCGTAGAATTCAAACTAATATATAAGTAACTAGTTGGATGCTAGTTAAAGCAAGACTTCCGTTTGTGAAAGAAATGTTAAACTAAAGTTAGATATTATTTTCAGAGGAAAATTAGAGGCTGTAAATAGTTCTAAGTCTTGCCAGGAATAACCAGTACTATGGTTGTGAGGGAGCTGAAGCTGAATTGAGAATCACTTAGAGAAAAAGAATTGGTGGTATACTGAAGCTCTGGTGAAGCGAGAAAATTGGTGGTATACTGAAGCTCTGGTGAAGCGAGAAAATTGGTGGTATACTGAAGCTCTGGTGAAGCGAGAAAATTTAGGTTTACGGGTAGTTGGATGGGTGTATGGTGCGAGGCTTCAGTATTTATGTCCTAAAAGACAGTAATGACAAGAGCAGCAAAGATGGCTGACTCACGTGTTATAACAATCATCAAGATAACAGAGAGCGTAAAGAATAAAGATTTTAGAGAGACATGTTACGTAAAAGAAAGTCTTCAGAGAGACATATATATATAAATTAAAGTCTTTAAGAATAATATGGATATGTAGAACTGATGGCTGGTAATACACTGATCAAAGATTAATCTTATCTTACGTCCATGGAAAAGGGGACGAATTTAAAGACAAGCAGGTGTAGTTGGTGAGCTTACGGGAGTAAACGAATCTCAAATGAAGATATTAGAGGAAGATCTGGTAGTCAGTAGCAGTCACTGTGTTAGATTGTTGGATGAATGAATACTTAAGAGTAACCTGAAAGGAAAATTTATCATTACACAATGGCTTAGTGGGAAGTGCTAATGTTAGCAAGGAAACCCACTTTTCACCCTAGCACACTGGGCGTAGGTCAGGATGATCATCAGTGAACCGAGAAACTGCTTGCGCCTGATCCAGCCAATGACAATGGGAACGAAGGTAGAGATGATAGACACACAGCTTTCTATATCCTTTACGTGGACCAGTTTGGATGATCGGCCGTATATCCTTCACAATAATTTAAACGTCTAAAGTTCTCCAGTTGTGTCATCTCGTAATTTTCATGGTCGGTCTATATGTCAGACATTGGCTAATCCAATATCCTTCGACTAGTGAACACGGACACAATCATATCAACATTCTTTCTCAAATTCCGGTGTTTCAAACACTCTAGGTTTTACAAACATATCCTTATGGAAACCTTGTGTATAATTTCTGGCTAACCTAATCTGCCATATTCACTTTCATCCTGACTTCCTCCTGTGGTCTTCCCGTGTTCTAAGCACGTACCTAGTTTACTTCTATCGAAAAAAAGAGCCTCTTATTCTCGTTCAATACTGCCAAGGTGGGCTCTCCTGACTCTATTTAAATGGTGGCCATCCTTGGTAAAGAGGTCTCTCGCCCGACTATAATGATGTCAAATATCAGTACAAAAATAATTTTCTTTCGCCCTTACAGAACACCTGAATTCTATTATTTATCCTCAGCATTTTACTGAGGGTACAGTCAATGACGTCGTCATATCTAGGCAGCAGCCCCGAAATGTCCTACTTTTTACGGCTCATTTCAAACGTACAAATAAGAGCCTTATACTTTGCTATAATTTCGCGTGATGTATCGGTAGCTATATTATCAATCCTCATCTAGCCAGGAAAAGTCTTATCCTCGGGAGAGACTGAAACAATGTTATCAAACTTCCCCATAATATCCTCTCCTCTATTTCAGCACCAAGAGAGCAAACTTTTTACTTCTCTTACTTCCGTTGGCACAGAATCCTTAATGCTGACTTCTGAGTAAGGAGTCCTAGACCAGATATAGACTATGATCATCTCGAACTTCATCCTCCGGTGAACTATATCTATCTTGGGTCGGTGATTCCCTTCTCAGAATTACAACAGTAATCAGATAAATAAGTCCTCTCTGGAGGCTGGAAAGTAAAGCTGTTCTCTACTTCAGTTTTCATAGCTGCCATACCAGTATTTACTCAAATTTCCATCTGTTGGATATCTGTTGCTTTGGAATCACCAAGCCGCATCACTTTTCCCACATCTTTATCAAAATGTCTTAATGATGGGTATGTTCACTGGTATAGTAGTCCCGACGATGTGATATGGATGTGAGGCATGGATCGTAGATAAATGATTACGGAGGAGGTTGGATGTCTTGGAGATGAGATGTTTGAGGACAAAATGTGGTGTGAGGAAAGTTGATCGAATAAGAAAATGACTGTCTAAGAAAGAGGTATGGTAATATGAAGAGTCTGATTTAGAGAGGTGAAGAGGGTGTGTTCAAACTGTTGAGTAAGGAGGCGCTGGCTTAAAGGGTAGAGATGTAAGAGATAGAGACAAGATGGAGGACGTAGGATGAAAGGTGCTTTGGGTGACTGCAACCTGAGTTGCGACCTAGATGTGCAGGAGGGTGAGTTGGTGTGTATGGGCTACAGCCAACTGGATCGATATGGTATGCTATCAGTAGGCTGAACCAGGGATATGAAGCGGCCAGCGAAAACCACGGAAAGGTCTAAAAGGCATGTCTGTGGCTTTGATGCATTACACATGACAACTATTTATCTCTGACTAGGTTTTACTCGGGCCACTATTCTCGTGAGGCTTCCGTGTGTCTCCCCGTCCCCAAGCCTTGGACACGAGGCACGCGCCTGGGTACTACTTCTCACAGCTTCTGTGTCGGGGACCAGCCACTCGAGAACTAATGACCATTATGATACCTCCTTCTTTCCTCGAACAAGTAAGCCTTGGAGTTCTCTTCTTCCTTATTATCTACAAACACCTGCGGGGAGCACTGATTCATTTTTCCTCTCCTCTACCTTATTTCTGTCGCCAGAGATGGCCTTTGATCTGGGTGTTTTACCCGTGATATGTCGATCATGAAAAAAAATTAATCTTTCATCCTCATCCTCTCTCTCTCTCTCTCTCTCTCTCTCTCTCTCTCTCTCTCTCTCTCTCTCCCCCCTGTCTTCCGGCGACAAT
>JAUUDZ010003942.1:0-11842 GCA_032361705.1 Panulirus versicolor | reverse complement strand
ATTTCACACTTAATCGAAAGCTTTCCAAAGATTTCACACGAGCGCATGAAAATGATTATTTGATATATGTGGCCAATGACGCAGAAATGACTCCTAGTCCAGGAAAACACGAATGACACCGAATTAAGCGCTTCATTTTCTTGCCCATATCCCCCACAGTGCGACCCCCACAGAGGATTTTCAGTGAAGGTAGTACCAGTGACAGAAATCCCGCGAGCAACGTCATCGGTGTCTCTTAAAGTAACACCAGAGCAACAGCAGCAGCAGTAGCATCAAGGAACATTAAGAGATCATTTTCACTGCAAAATAATCAGCAGCGACGATTAAAAAAAAAGAACGATCATTGATAATACCAAGAAAATCAAAGAAGCGTTGATAAAAGGAACGTCGCCATTTGTGGAAAAAGATTTAAAAGCAGCAATAACAGCAACATAAATGAATAAGAGCAGAAACCCCACAGCAATAGGAGCATTGGAATTTACTTAAACATCCTTCAGTAAGACAATTGATGCATTTATAATCAGCAATGATAGGATCGTACATAGAAACACCAAAGCGTCAACAGGAGCACCAGAGCGTTAACAGGAACACATAACAACAGGGAGAGTCTCGGGTCCAAAAAGAAAAGCCATTAAGAGCAATTTTAGCATACACAGTGGTAGTGCAGCAATAGCAGTATTACCACAGGCATCAGTAACAGTAGCAACATTAACAAAAATGAGAATGGAAGTAGCAGCATCAACAAAAGCATTATCAACACGAGAAGTGGCAAACGTATTTGCTTATGCTATAGGAGCAGATATGGCATTGTGGGCAGCGAAGAAGTGGCAACTCTGTTTGCCACGTATGAGCCACGGAAAATAAGGCGTGCAAATGACAATATCATGTCGATCTATTGGTACTTCTATGTCTCCCTTTTATGTATGCAAATTGTTTTGAATAACGTTTGTTAATTTAGCTGTAGTGTGGTCCACAACAAATGGAATATTTGTACATGTGATTTAAGATTTGAAAATGTTGGCGACTTAGTGGTGGGTGGGTGAGGAGACGAGGTTATTGTGTGTCTGGACGGACACCCGTTAGGGTCTGAATTCGTCTTGTGGTTCTTGTATCGGCTGCTGCTGAGGCACTCGAAGCTGTGGTTATCTTGTCGTGATCCATTTAAGACATGGTTTGGTATGTCGTGGATTCTTACGGTATTATAATGCAATTGAGAAGGTATGTATGAAGAAGAAACTTGTGCGTATAATAGATAATTGGTTCATATTTTTAGATTTGTTTTTCATGTTCTTAGTGTTCGTAGACATAACTGTTCTTGTGTCTGAGTGAAATAGAGTAAACAGTTGTTAGAAGTTTCGATTTTCCCATCCAGTAGGAAGACCATATAAAGGGACCACGAGAAATATCATTGAATCTTAAATACCATTAGTGAAGGTCCATAGAAACTGGATAGCTTTGTCGTGGACAAAATTTGTAAACCGTTTTCTTTCCTGTTTACATAAGAATTTTGACAGGGGTGATGCCTGCCCCGAAGACCACCATCTGGTAACGCTTGACGTCTTAGCAACGTCTCTTGTATCTCCCGTGACGATGTGGTCATTACACGAAAGTGCAATTGGGAACTTATCGTGTTCCAATTTCCTCGTGGTTTTATGCATATACTAAATCACGCACATTACTGTGACCTTGTAATATTATTTGTTGATATTCATTGATGATAAATTTGTCGCCGTTTCCCGCGTTAGCGAGGTAGCGCAAGGAAACACGAAAGAATGGCCCAATCCACCCAACTACATATGTATATAAAACGCCCATACACGCACTTATACATGCCTATACATTTCAACTTATATATACATGTACATACACAGGCATTAACATATATACACAAGTACATATTCATGCATTCTGCCTTCATCTATTCTCGCCGCCACCCCGCCACACATGAAATGGCAGCCCCCTCCCCCCGCTTGTGCGCGAGGTACGGCTAGGAAAAGACAACAAAGGCCACATTCGTTCACACTCAGTGTCTGTCATTTGTAATGCACCGAAACCACTTGTCCATGATAGTATGAAGGTGAAATCTCACTTCAGTTGGAGTTCATACAATTCTGTTCAACATGTAATTTTTTTATACATGACACATGTTTCATGGAGACAATCCACCTCATCAGGTGTCGGTACTTAACAAAGTTATTTAAATCCCAACCTCACATTAGATTCCCGCCGTCCTTAAAGACCGAGCACTGGCCATAACCATTGTAAGGAAGTGATTAAGGGGGTTCAGGTGGCAGGGGCTGACCTGGGTAGCTGGGTGTGTCTTTGAACAACTGTTTTCTGTTGTGCCAGTTGTCTCGTAATGACTTCGTTAATGCTAGATGGGCTTTAAAATTGTTTAAGGACAAATCAAGCACTAGCACTTAGCACTAGCAATTAAGACATTCAATGATGTTGCTTGTGGCATATTAGCAGAGGTGTATAATCATAATAATGGGATTTTCAAGATCTATGGGGCGACCATTTTCATGACATTAGCGGTCGCATATTTGTGGTCATCCCTGCGTACTGAATGACTGTGCCAATAACACCTCTCCATTACAGTTTTACCGGTCTGGCCAGTATGAATATATTTACATGCATTTGATGGCGTAAATATTCCCAATTGTTGCATAGTTTGGCCTACTATTTATTACTCACTGATTTTGTTATTGTACAGGAAAGCAACATTACAAGCACTGCTTATTAGAACATCGTCTTAGATTAGCTAAGTTGTGAGAATAGGGCAACACTAAACATTTAGACTTGCCATTATTTGTCACATTTTTGTTACAAGAAGCATATAAAGTCTTTCTAGCTTTCCAGTAAGCTTTGTTCACAAACCAATTGGGGTAATATATAACTGCCTAAAGATACGTCTTATATGACTACATTCATCTACCAGTAGTGAAATTTGGCATGCAGAGTAGACGTTGTAACACACATGCAACTCCTCGTAACCACAGTTATTCACAGAGCACAAACCTACGCACAGTGATGTAAAAGAAAATCTATATGTTTACGTACTAAGAATACCTCACTTTTAACCAATCATTCATCTTTCACAATTGTTTTTGAAAACTTGTGTTTTTATTTTACAGCCTGCTGTATTTTCCGTGGAGAATTTGTATATATATTCCAAATAGTCTATAGAAACCTTTAATATTTTTTGCATTCGCGTGGAACGAAACCAAATGGGCCCAGACTCGTGACGCTACTTGCTTTTCAACTGTATCCCCTTACCCAGTGATGTGACTCTGCCATTCCATTGTTCCTGTGTTCCTGTTGATCTTTAGTACTTTTTTTTTCCTCCCTCCAGTAAGCTATTCCTGATTCCAGTGTTCGTGTTTATTCCTCGTAGGGGAAATCTACACACGTTATACAAGAAACGTAAGAACGTGCCAAATATATTCAAGGAAAGCGTATCAGATATTTTGAGATTTACACAGCCCAGGTTCCAATTGTCTAATTCTTAGATAACAGAAGTGAAGCCATTCCATCCCATTACACTAGGGGTACTTGTTCTTCGCCAGTCTGGAAAAGATGGGTAGATAGATATACAGAGGGAGAGATGGAGGAAGGGGGGAAAAGGGAGGGGGTTTGATGACTTGAACACCTGTTATCATGACCTCTATAAAGCTCGGCACAGAGACGCTCCAGCCAGACCCAGCGTCAGTGGCTCCCAGTGGCACCAGTCGCCCGAGCCAGCACCAGTTCCAGCAACCGCCCACCAGACGTCACCACGTCTCCTCACCCTAGGTCATCCAAGATGCACCTCGCTATGCTAGCGTTGGCTGTCTCCATACTGGTAAGACCAGAGAGGTGGTAGGCTCCCACCTTGTACTAATTTTGGTACAGGATGCCCATCTTAGTGAACGATGTTTTTAGCTACGTCCCAACGCTGGAATGTGTTCCTTTAAAGCGATTTCGAGGCAGAGTGAATGCCGAAGCACACAAGGGATGAGATTCCAACACTTTTATTATGCTATGACTTCCATCCTCGCTGGGTTTGACCCCCCGATCTAAATGGACCTTAACGCGGTGGTGGGGTTGTGTGTGGAGCAGTGATGGCTTGAGCTATGGCAGCGGGGATTTTCCTTTCCCTGGTACGTGGGTTTAACCATGCTGTAAAGATGAGTCTTGAGCTCTCGCACGAGCACATGTAGGCTATTTTCTAATACTTTTCGTTCTTCCCTTCTTGTTCTATCAGAACTGAAAATGGTCATTTGTTTGAGTTAAAATAGATTTTTAAGAGTATTCTAAACTGTATTAACAGCGCTGAATAGCCTTAGATGCTCCAATGCCTAACTTTTATCAATTCATTCCAATCTCACTGGGTTTGACGCAACACGACGGTTCAACAGCATAGCTTTACTCTTAAAAGCAGGAACTAAACACTACACATCTTACACTGATACAGACTTTGCATAACCTTTTGCTTACTATGAGGCATCGTCTATGGTACACTTTTCAAGCGACTATATGCTTTGTGGAGTGCAGCTGATAATATCTTGCCTACTGTATCATAACACCGTTTTAAAGCACAACATTGTGCCCTTGAATGATGGTAATACACTAGATAAGATTGTCTTAAGTGAAGTAACGAACATGTTTAAGAAAGTGGAGTCCTAAGTTTTGTGTCTTATGTTTCCAGTGTGTGTGGAGCGGCAGCGAGGCAAATGTTGTCAACGGGAACAGGTCAGTCTTGATGAGTTGGTTTATATCTTAGTCAACAGAAGAGGTAAATCTTCTCCTGCGTCTGGGACGCCGCCTCTCCCGACAACTGGCTGTAAGGAAGTTGAAAAGTTATCGTTCAAGGAAAAAAAAAGCCCATATGTTTGGGAATCTCTCGGAGGATGACTGTGGAGCGTACTTACTCCTCCTCGAACACAGCCCCTTGTAAAAAACGTATGAACACAACTCTGAAATTAGCTTTTAAGTGTTTCGCTGTAGTTGACAGTGATTGGACCAGACTTAAACTATCGTATGACTGTTCGTCTGGTCTTTCTTAAACTTGGGCATTGATTTCATTCCAGCCAGAATTGTAAAGAAACTATGGATTGTGACTGTACTGTAATTCGCTTATTTTTGGAAGCTCTTCGTCCTAGACTTCTCCTTATTTCCTATACCCAGGCTGAAGCATCCGTTCAGTAACCCCCAGTCTAAGCGAAAAGTTAAGTTCTGTTGTATGTCTGAAAAGGTGAAGTACACTCGAACACGTCCCACGTTTCTACCGACAATGAAAAAGGTGTAGCATCCTTCTGTAGAATTATAGATATATACCAGTGATATAACCTGTAGAATTATAGATATATACCAGTGATATAACCTGCTGTATGATTATAGATATATGCCAGTGATATAACTTGCTGTATGATTATAGATATGTATCAGATATAACCTAGGATTATAGATATGCAAGAGTGATGTTATTAATTTTCAAGATATTCCTTTTTTTTCTCTGTGTGTGTGTGTGTGGCGGGTCCTGGGTGAATCGGTCGTACACCTGGCGGTCATGTACATAACTACAGTATTTCCGGCCTTTACAGGACCTTCCTGGCAGCTTCCAGTGTGTCTGAGGCTTCTGTCCAACGTTTGGGTAATCGATGGCATTATCGTGCGCAGGTTGATTCACTGCGTGTTCAACCCAGGCAAGGTGAGAGCATGATAGCTAGTTTTTCTTCTCTCTGAGGATCAGTCATCTGACCTGGACGCTACCTCGCTCACGAAGGAAATAGCGAACATGTATGAAAGTTTATATATATTGGAAGAGATCACAATTGAGCGCGTGATCAAATAAATTCCTTCCTAAGTTACCACAAGGAAATGAAACACGATAAGTTCCCAAACTTGTAGTGTTTCGATTCCCAATGGTAAGAAAGAAATGTACACACACGTTACCCTCCTGGCCTAAGAGCCCCTTTATATCATGAGACATCTGAAACCCTCGGGAAGCTGACCACGTCCAACGAACGGGACCAGAGACCATGCAAGTGTTGTGATGTGTGTGCGCGGAAAGTGCGGTGGCAGTTGCACAGCAAGTGCTTTATGGTAGTTTTATCGTAGGCATGGAAGGTCCTAAGATATCATGAAATGGTGTTTGTAGTCGTGTAGTGATGTTTGTCTAGAGCGTTTGCGGGAGAATGTGACTCGCATTTGTCTGGGGAGTGTGATTTGTGATGGTTGTACTTCTGGCGATTTGGAATTTAAGGCAGAGTTGGAAAGGTCGGTTATTTAGTGTTCGGCTAGTCAGATTACCTCAGTGTGTATGTGGTTTTTCAGTGTTATGTTTGTTGGAGAAAGGAGATCTGTGGTTACAGGATATTGAAATGAGGCAGGGGTAAGGTTTTTTCACTTTTAATACGAGTTGATGGTGCGTTATACATTTGTTTGGGTAGGAATGGTCTAGTACTGCGGAATATGATTGAAGTGCCGAGCATCAGTAAAGGTGGGAAGGTCCTTGTATCATTGTGGAGGTGCTGAGTGTTTGCGGCCGGTGATTGCTGAGGTAAACTTATTCTGAGTGATTTGCTACTTTATATTTGCTTTTGATAGTGTGGAAAAGCAAGGCATATTTTAAAGAGCGGATGAAATGTTTGTTTAGGGTATTAAGGGATGTTAATTTTTGTCCAAATCTGGAGCCATTTAATGTTCTGAGAGCACTTAATTTTGTGTTAATTTTGTGTTGGTTATTAGTGTGGGGAGTGCATGTCGTGTGTGTGTGTGTGTGTCACGTGTGTCACCAAGATAAGAAAACACGGTCCATCTAAGGTGACTGGAGGACGTGAGCTGGATTCGTGTCGGTCTGGGGTTAAAGAAACAAACAAACCTGAAGACTTCCTTGGAAATAAAGACATTCTGGTCTGGGTGAGCCATCGTTCCAATTGTGTAATGTTATGCTGCATATTTCATGTACTACTGTGATATCAAGGTGCTGTGATGTGATTGTGAGGTAGTTTTCTTGCACAAAGGACCTCCATGTTGAGGTTTGTCAGAGTTGATGGAAGGGCGTGTAGGGAGAGATTGAAATGGGTTGGAGAAAAAATTGTTCCTTGGGGAACTTCGCTGTAGTTTCAAATGTTTTACAGCTGAAGCCATTGCCAGTAACTTGAGCATGGCTGGCGGCTGTGAAGTAGTTGACCAAACACTTTTTTGTCATTGTTTTTCAGTCTAGCCTGACCACACCAAATCTTTACATTCTTATACTGAGGGATATCTCCACACCGAATTCTCTTCCCTCCCACGGTACTGTATAATCGTGTAATATCCTAATGTTTTCATTCCAAGATCTCTCCGTCTTACCTCTGTTACAGATGCGGATGATTGCACTACATACAATGTGTCTCCTGGCGAAACGTATACATTCACGTCTGAAGATTACCCGGAGAAGTACCCCAATAATGAGAAGTGCATAAGGAAGTTCGTGGTAAGTGTTAAGGTTTAGCTTGGGCTCGCATACGTTGCAAACTATCTATGAGGCATTCGTTCCACATCTGTGGTATTGTGAATATAACGTCTACGTAGAGTCGTAGACCTACATGGCATAACGAATACGTAGACCTACAATGTACGAAAGCATAACGCCTATGTAGACCTACAGTGTACGAAAGCATAACGTCTATGTAGACCTACAATGTACGAAAGCATAACGTCTATGTAGACCTACAATGTACGAAAGTATAACGTCTATGTAGACCTACAATGTACGAAAGATACTGGAAACTGATTTTTTCTCAGTAATTTGATCTATCCTGTAATGTATTTATGAGCAACTTTCACCAGTAACGAAAATGCTGGAATATGATGTCGTTTTTATAAGCTGTGGCAAAGAGTGAATGATGTGGTCTCTCTCACAGGCAAATCCAGAGGCTACATTTACCGTTGAGTGTCCAGTCTTCAAGCTCAAGAGCAGTGCTGGTTGTGTAGACGACTTCCTCAGAATCAAATTCGAAGGTGGAGATAAAAGCAGGTAATAATGAAAGAAAAACTTCGTCATTTAGACTTTCAAAGAAGCATTCATTGGTAGGGCTTTCGAAATTGTCTTAAGAAAAAATATCCTTACTCTTTGCAAACTTGCTGGTACATCCCCATCTTGAATAGTGTGTTCAGTTTCGGTCACAAAACCTATGAGAGCCGACCAAACGAATTAAACTTGTTTGGCATAGAAAAGAGAGGGTTAAGAGGTGATCCAGTACAAGTATTCAAGATCATTAAAGGCTTCAATCATCTCGGAACTAACGAGCTGATTCGTCTGCCTTCACTCGTTGTAATGGATGCAGACTCTTGGGTAAACGTTTTGCCTCGAATGAGGCTTAAGTACTATTGGTTCAAGAGGACTGTGAACATATGGAATGATTTACCAATTTAGAGCGGTTCGTAGTAGTACCATACACAAGTCTAAGCATAGACATGACATATACTTTGTTGTAGACGTAAAAAGGATATCATATGCACATCCCTAGCTATACGAGAACTTTACAGGTCTTCCTCTTTGAAAATTTTGTCTTTCTTCTCCTACCACATTAATCTACGAGTTTCTGCTCTTCTTCCACTATGATAAACAGCCTGTATAGGACTTATTGGTCTTATGATTCTTGAATTCATATGTATTCTTTTTGTAATACCTTAGGAAGGAGGGTCATATATTTTTTTCTTGTAGAAACGAGTACTGTAAACTTGCAAAGAGAGGTTGGGATGGGTAAATTGGTGAACCCAGTCATACCAGTAGCGATGGGCAGCCAAAGGTCAATTGAGCAGCGATAGGCGTACGTGGCGACTTTAGTAAATCGAGGAATAACCTCCTTGTCTTTTCCTGCTCCAGCTTGTAACTTGAACGTAGAGGATTCTAATCCGGACAAATGATAGACATATTTCGACACCTCTGTTGAATCTTTTTTAAGTTTTGGCCAACCAACAAGTTACAGGTAGGGTAGATATCTACATACTCTAAACTGTGCATTGTGCCCTAACGTAGCTGGTGCTTTATCATAGGTTCTGCGGAAAAGCTTTCATCACGCAGACTGGCACGACTGATGAACTGACAATCAAGTTCCAAACAAACGAGAAGAAGAGGGACATTGGCTTCAGCTGCATCGTGATCGTCACAAGTGAGTTCCTCTTGTACACAGTCCACCACCACCGCCAGCGGTGTGGCGTACAACAACACAATTGATGATCCTACATCAGGAAACATACACCAAGGCCTTGCGTTTGCCACATAAGCCTCCCATCGGCGATACGACACCATTTCCTCATTATATTGGTTACTGATTTGATCATTTTCCCTCCATGAGCACGTACTCATATTTGCAGAGATATTCACCCAAAAACATGATAAATAGATAACAGAAAGAGCTACTCCCTGTGCCGGACAGTAACAAAAAGAGCTACTCCCTGTGCCGGACAGTAACAAAAGAGTTTGTCACACTTCAGGAGTCAAGAATTGACATTGCTTGGGCATCTCGCAGATTTGTTATTGCTCGGAAGTTTCACAAAGATGGTACCACTTGGTCTAAGAAATACGATATCATTTTGGAAATCTTAAGAGTTGGTATGACTTGGGGAGTCTCAAGAGTTGGTACCACTTCCAGGATCTCAGAGCTGTATCACTTCGAAAGCAAGAGAGCTGGTATCACTTCGAGGATCTCTTGAGTTGGTAATTGGGAGTCTCAGAGCTGGTATCACCGTCTGAGTTATCATGGGAGCCTCACAGAGCTGGTATCTCTATAGGAGTTTAATGATAATCAGTAAATGAGAATGAGATATCAAATAAATGATTAGGATAAATGAAATTAAAAAAAAATGCCTTCTGACGAGAATATAAAATCTAACCATTATTTTTAAAATCGTTTTGTTTTGAGATCCGAGTCTTGCCATTAATCCTTCTGTTTATATTTTTTTTCAGATCCAGGGGAAGCCCCTAAGTGCAGTGAGTATTACCAAGACTATGGTTGGATTTATAGGGTTAGATGGGTTTGGGAAAACCACATACTACTTGCATAGCATCGAAATCGCTGATATTTTGATGAATGGTCTGCTCTTTAGATCTAATTACTTTCCAACCTTTATTCAGGCAACGTCTAGGGGAAAAAACAAAATGAACAATTGCCTCATTAGCACACATCCAATTTCTAGCTTTCATGTATGTTGTGCTGAAACTAGAGCTACCTATCATGCACTAGAGCTAACCTATCATCCATTGCCAAGACCCACAACCTATCTCGTGGCTGATCTTGGCTGCTTTATATACCCTTGTTCAGCCCACAGATAACACGTCGCCCCCCATATACTACAACAGTCCACTTTGTCTCGCCGTTCTGAATGTTTCGACCTCGATAGCTCGAAGCCTCCTCAATTCTATGCTTTCGTCTCCCGGAATTCTCTATCCTTTTGCACCCTCTCCCTTCCCGTCGTCCAAATCACAACCACGTACATTTGGATACCCCAGCCTATTCCTCTGAGAATATATCCTTTCTTGGCTCCTCCACCTGCTCGTTTACAATGGAGGGTTTCTATCCCCCTGCTCCTGAACTACTGTTCCTCAACTCATATTCTTACCTCCCGTTCCTCAGGGATAAGCTAGTGATTCAAATCAAGAATACAATGGGAATCGGAGATATGATTATGTAGTTCAGACACACTTAAGAGCATAATTACGTAATAGCCCAAGAATCTTTTTTTTCACGAGTACAGAGGACACTGAAATTTCTGCTGTGGGGTTGAATTGTCAAAACTGAATTGCTCGAGAAGCTCTTTTGTGTGTGTGGTTTCGAAGTTTACAGTGAATGAACAGTTGCTCTGGTGTCTTTGCTTTGTAGCTTGTGGTGTGCCGAACACCGAGCTGCGAATTGTGGGTGGCACCGCGACTAGAAAGCATGATTACCCTTGGCAAGTGGCGCTGGTACCCATAGAGGCCCTGGTGCCAGTTTGTGGCGGTTCCATAATATCCCACCATTGGATCCTCACCGCCGCTCACTGTGTCTTTGAGTAAGTTACACAATTTATTTTACTACATTGTTTTACTGATACTTCGCCTTTCACGATAAACTCTGTGTGTGTGTGTGTGTGTGTGTGTGGCGAGGTAGCGTAAGGAAACAGACGAAAGAATGGCCCAACCTATCCCACATCCACACGCACATATACATACCTATACATCTCGACGTATACATATATATATACACACAGACATATATACACATGTACATAATTCATACTGTATCTTGGGCCAACGTACGTTCCATTGAGATTTCTCATTACATTGTGTGACCTAATAGGTTAAGGATCGTCCTACCGTATTCGTAGTCCTCTGTAGTTCGCTAAATCAACACCAACAGAGCGTCCTGTCATTCACATGACCCAGATTCGAATCCTGAGAGCTTGGTGTATAACTCATTGAAGATGCAGGTACCGTTGTGTTGATAACTTTGGTTATAAACATGGGTAAGGATTTCATGGTCACTAAGCAGTATCCTATGTACCCCTACAGTGTGAGCCCCGATGTTTTGAAGGTAGTGATCGGTGAACACAACTGGTTAAACGACCAAGAGACTTCTGTCACAGAACGCCGAACGGTGGTTGAGGTAAGAGATTCGAGTGTTTTTTTTTCATTGTCTACGGGTGTAAGGGTCTGTTGTCCCCGGGAGATGAAGTCCCTTGAGTGGGTGGTTGGGAGGGAGGGATGTTATAACATAGCTAACCCAGTGACCGTTTGGCAGCCTTGATGATGTCAGGAGAATGTGCCTCCTCAGCCTCATTAAATCAGTTGTTGAAGCATATCAGTGCGAGGGGGGGGGGGGGGGGGGGGGCG
>JAUUDZ010003931.1:0-11842 GCA_032361705.1 Panulirus versicolor | reverse complement strand
AGCATGTGAATGAGTTTGGAAGTGTGTGAAAGAAGAAAGCTTAGAGTGAATGTGAACAAATGCAAGGTTATTAGGCATAGCAGGTTGACGGATAGGTAAGTTGGGGGTGTGAGTTTGAATGGAGAAAAATTGGAGGAAGTGAAGTGCTATAGATACCTGAAAGTGGACTTAGTCTTGGAAGTGGAAGTTAGTCATAGAGTGGGTCAGGGGGTGAAAGTTCTGGGAGTGCTAAAGAATGTATAGAAAGAGACAACATTATCTGGAAGGACAAAAATGGGTGTGTGAAGGAATAGTAGTCCTAACAATATCACATGGATGTGCAGAGGAGGGTGACTGTGTTAGAAATGAGATGTTTGATCAAGAAAATAATGAAAGGATAAAAGAGGTGTGGTAATAAAAACAGGGTGGTTGAAAGAGCTGAAGAGTGTCTTGAAATGGGTTTGGACATATGGAGAGAAAGAGTGAAGAAAGGTTGACAAAGAAGATTTATGTGCCAGGGGATAGAGATGCTGTTTTCCTGTGGGACAAGGCAGCGACAGGAAAGGATAAAGGCAAGCAAGTATGAAATGTACATGTGTATGTATATGTTGATATGTATATATGTGTAGGTGGGTGTTTATTTACATATATGTGTATATGGGGGGCTGAGCCATTCTTTGTCTGTTTCCTGGCGTACCTCGCTGACATGGGAAACGGCAATTATGCATAATAAATAATGAATAATATTCATACATATACCAGGGGCCATGTGCTGTCAATGGACTGAACCTAGGCATGTGAAGCATCTGTGTGGCATGGATGTGGATAGGGAGCTGTGGTTTTGGTGCATTACACATGACAGGTAGAGACTGAATGTGAATGAATGTGGCCTTATTTTGTCTGTTTTCCTGGTGCTGCCTCGCTGAAGTGGGGGGTAGCGATGCTATTTCCTGTGTGGTGGGGTAGTGACAGGAATGGAGTGGAATGACTCACCCACCCTCCATTCTACCTACTCACATACATGTCTTTCCATCTTGATGAAAACTCTTCACTCCCTCTGGCAACTTTCCTCCCACACTATATATTCAAAACTTTCAAAAAACATCCCTACCAATGCTATTGTATGCTTTCTCCCGATACATAAATGACACATGCAAGTCCTTCACTTTATCTAAGTATTTCTCATACACATTCTTCACGGAAATACCTGATCCACACAATCTCTATCACTCCTGAAGCTGCATTGTTCCTTCCTAATCTTCAGCTCTGTGCATGCCAGCACCCTCTCAATTACCACTCCTCCAAAAAACTTACCGGTAAACTTAAACTTATACCCCTGCAACTCGAATATTCACTTTTGTCCCTCTTGCCTTTATACAATGGAACTATATAGGTATTCTGGCAATCCTCAAAAGCCTTATCATAAGCCACAGATGTACTGAAATTCCTAACTAACCAATCAACATTTGAAAAGAATGAGTCATGGTAATATAAGTGGGATGTATAGTTATGAGATACTCACCTGGCTCTCATACTAGCTTGTAGCTGCTTGGAAAGTGGGGCAGACATGACAGTAATGTTCACACCTGCCTTCTCAAATGTTTCAGCATCCTGGAGGACACAGGTAATACCTCCACCTTCACTGGGATTATGGCGCCTCCATCTATCAACTGTGAATTTTGCTTGTTTTCCTTCCTCTTGTTCAAGTGCTCGACAAAACTCTGCCTGAAAAGAGAAGTTATGAACTAGAAAGAGCGTTTTCCAAGAGAATTAACCATCTTTCAGAATTAGCTTCTGAAAGATTATTTAACCAAGGAGAAACCACTAAATGCTTCTCCTACCTTAGCAAGGATGCATAATGAGCAACTGAACAACAGCTTCATTTGGACATGTCCATTCTCTAGCTGTAATGTAAAACATACCAAACAAAACCTACCTTTCACAGCCAAGCCTCCTAGACTGCTTCATGTTCTACCTCACCCATTAATTACAGTAGAACAAACATGAAGAAATCATAGAAAGTACAGAACTTGTGCAAGGAAAAATCAGACTTTGTTAAATGACTCCATTAAAAGACTTTCAGGGCTGCCAAACTATTAGCCCTCATTCTGATGTACATACACAACTCTGGCATGAGGACATAAAGGCAAGTAAAAGGCATGCTATACTGACTGACTTTTCTTACATTCTAAAAGCACTTTTGTCAAAATCAAACCTGATACTTTCACAGATGGATCACTCAGTTCTCCAATCTTCTGCAGCAGAAATGCATTTTGTCAGGGAACTCCAAATACTTGAGATCCCACTGATTTGCTAGAAGTGATTATCATCCAGCATTTTTGTATTATCCCCTTTCCTCTAAGATATTTCTTCTTCCAACCTATGTTCAACCATTCCTATTTTGAAGCCCCTTGGGCAAAGAATCTGGCAAAACCTAGGGAAACCTTCTCCCTTCAATTCTCAGTCAGTTTTCATCAGCATCTGAAACCATTTTGAACATGATATTTATGAGGTATGGCATTCCTTTATCCACATGAAGTATGACAAGCTCTCTTCTTCTGGGGATGCATCTTTCCGGTCTTTGGCCAAATCAATACTTCTACAGTATCTGTCATCCAACATTTCCCTTCTGCCAACAAAGCTACTTTTCAATCCCCTTTTTCATGTAGCTCCACCATGGATGAATACAATATTTCCTCACCTCCTGACACATACTAAGTTGATATCCACCCCTATAATCTCTTTTCAGAGTCCAAAAACCCTTTCTATTTCCAAACACAAGCAGGGCATGTGGACCACACAGCATTCCTTATCATATTTTTGAAGGATTGTGCATCTGTGCCCATGCATCCATGCTTACTTGTGTGCTTCACTTCTGTCTACAAATGAAAACTCTTCCTTCTTCTTGGAAATATACACTGGCATAGCCAATCAAAAAGAGGGGTGTTTTAACTCTCTCAACTGTGTTGTGAGTAAGGTGTTGGAAATTCAATCAGCCATGACCTAAAGAAGCTAGGGGATAAAATCGTTATGTCCTATGCAGAGTGACTAAAGCAAAGGCACTGAGGTACATAATACTCTGCATGAAGCAAAATCTGTAAAAAAAAAAAATGTCAGGTATTGTACAAATGGATTTTGACTTGCCACAGTGAAAATGTTCTCATGTACTAAGCACAAAGCACCTGAGACTATTGAAAAGTTTGGTCCAAAATCTGCATTTGGGAAGCAGACATAAATCTTTGTTAGGTAAGTACTGTATATCAAATAGACTTATCACTGCTTCTACCTGTTCTATTTTTTCTTTTTTACAAACTGTATTAGATTAGGTGAGATTAGGTAGCATTAGGTTGTCTGTTATTTGAGCCTTCATATATACAGTCTTGCATTCATTAACAGAATTCATTATTTTCTTTGTTTAATTGAAGTCCACAGGATTTCTTGCAGTACTGTTCTTATATGCACAGTACATATCATTTCTGCTTGCTCATTCTAAACTCAGAAAGTTCCAAAATCTGGAAAGCCCCAGGTCTCAACTAATTTGCATTTTAGAAATCATTCTGAGCTAGCTTCTTCAATACCTCTTTAATCACAACTTCTGTGCTCACCATAACCTAACATCTCTTAAGATAACAAAGTGTTGAATCCCCTTAAGAGGTTACACCGATTTCTTGCATGAGTTCTCTCATGCAACTGGGTCTGGCTGTCATCTGCCAGGGATTGTAAATAATGCTTATATGGTATCTAATGATGCAAAACATAGCTGGGCTCATTCACAAGTGACTTATGGCTCAGGAGTAAAAAAATTTCTGAGTTTACTTGGGATGACTTCATTTTCTAATTAATTTTGAAAACATATACTCCAAATAAAGAGGCTAGCTGTTACAAGATTAGACAGATGCATGAAAAAATTCCAAATGAACCTATAATTGACAACTATGTAATGTACGTGGTGTTAAGAGAATAAAAGTGTTGCTGAACAAATGTAACTTGTGGTGAGAACTTCCTGTTTCCTCTGATATGAGAAACAATCTAGTCAAAAGTACCCATTTTCCCATAATAATACTTACAGTGGTGGTAATAGTTACCCAGATTTACTGAATACTGGTACAGTCTCAAATTACAGAACAAAGTCATACACAACAATTTTCAGTAGAACAGCATCCTTCTTATATTAAATCCCCTTTACTCCTCTTTTGTGGTGAGAACTTTATGATTTTTTTTCTTCATATATATGAAACTATCTAATTAGGTTATATTTTCATCACTCAAGTACAATACATATTTTCTAAGTTGGGATGTAAGTTTGAATGGAGAAAAATTGGAGCAAGTGAAGTGTTTTAGATATCTGGGAGTGGACTTAGCAGTGAATGGAACCATGGAAGCGGAGGTGAGTCATAGGGTGGGGGAGGGGGCAAAGGTTCTGGGAGAAATGAAGAATGTGTAGAAAGAGAGTAAGTTATCTCAGGCAGCAAAACTGGGTAAGTTTGAAGGAATAGTAGTTCCAACAATATTATATGGTTGCGAGGCATGGGCTATAGATAGGGCAGTACGGAGGAAGCTGAATGTGTTGGTAATTAAACGTCTGAGGACAAAATGTGAAATGGTGTAACTGAGTGAGTAATGAAAAGGTAAGAGAAATATGTGGTAATAAAAAGAATGTAGTTGAGAGAACAGAGGAGTGTAAGCTGAAATGGTTTGAACATATGGAGAGAATGAGTGAGAACAGGTTGACAAAGTAGATATATGTTTCAGAGGTGGAAGGAAAAAGGAGAAATGGAAGATCAAATTGGAGGGGGAAGGATGGAGTGAAAAAGATTTTGAACAATCAGGCCTGAACATACAGGAGGGTGAGGCGTGCAAGGAATAGAGTGAACTGGAATGATGTGGTATACCAGGGTCAACGTGCTGTCAATGGACTGAACCAGGGCATGTATATGTACGTGTATGAGCATGTATGTATATATGGGTGTGTATGAGTGGATGGGTCTTTCTTCGTCTGTTTCCTGGCGCTACCTCACTAACGTGGGAAACGGCGATCAAGTATAATAATATCAATAATAATATGAAAGGCATGCACCAGATGGAATGAACTGAAATAATGTGGTATACTGGGGTCGACATGCATTCAGTGGACTGAAACAGAGCATGTGAAGCATCCTGGATAAACCATGGAAGGCTCTGTGGGGCCTGGTTGTGGATAGTGAGCTGAGGTTTCACTGGAGACTTAACATCTAGAGAATGGATGTGGGTGAATGTGGTGTTTCTTCACCTGTTCTTGGTGCTACCTGGTACAGAAGCAGTAAAAAGGGTGAAAAACATTTCACAGTCTTTACAGTCACTGGCATTTTTCTTGTCTTGAATATTTTCTTCAGTCAGGTTGTCATAGATGAGTAGAAAAACAAACAGAATAGAAAGATTACAGGAGCAAGTTATCAAGATGATTCTCAATCTGATAAAAAAAAAAAAAGTCCTATGAAGGCTGTCTAGTATAATTCATTTGGCTTAGGCTAGAGTACGTTAAAAAGTAATTTAATCCTTATATGATGGTACAGGTTGCTGTGCCCACCTTAATGTATTATACTTTTCACTGCTATTGTCCTTAATTAAGGCAAGCTTAGAGGGGAGATAGTATCCTTAAGATATTGTGCTATCCTGCCAAAAGTTGAACTCTAAGTGCTTTGTAAGCTCTGTTGACTGCCATAGGTGGTAACCCAAATAAAGGATGAATCACAGGAGCAACCTGAAAGCCTAAGTAACCTACTGAGGACCATAGTGGGTGGTTGCATGCATATTCGAGAGATTCACTGTGTCTGTAACACATGCCCATTCTTCAGATTGGCCAATCTAGTGAGTAATTTGCTTCTTCCTATGCAAAGAATGTTTAATTTCTGATTCGTACGAAAAAATAATAAATTTGATACTTTTGGTGACCTGATTATATGTTATTTTTTTTTTCTTATGTTTAGGATTTGCCATTCTGGTAATTAATGTTCTTAAACTATGAGTGGCTGTCTTGTTTAAACAAACATGTTTAATTTTTCAAATTTTTTGTGTATATCGGAGAAAAGAAATAAATATTTTTTTGCACATTGGAGGAGCCTAAAACAATCATCTGCACACTAAAAAGGTTAAAAACAAAAATATGCAATGACAATGATATTTAAACAAAATTACTCATTCATTACTATATCTTTGTATTGGCCTACTCCAATAGAGCATAAAGATATGGCGGTTTGCCATCTACTTCTTGTGCTTTTGATATCAAAGATGAAAATTACACAAGAATGAAAAAAGGATGAAACAAAGGAGGAAGAGATGGTATGAGTTACAACTCCTCCCAACACACAACCACATGCTATGCTGCAGTGGTTAGCTTTACTGACCACCAAGTCAGCATGGGTCATCCTCGGGGTTACACCTGCATAGATTCGTATCCTGGGCATAGCAGTCAGCATACACTCAGCCCACGTGATCATCATTCCTTTGGGGATGACTGATAAATGGGTACCTTGCTTGGGCTGAGGTGTGTGTGCATACATACATAGAAGTAAAGATATGATATATACATACAAGGTAAAGATCGGTGGAAACATGTGTAATAATACACACACAGCTTTTAGATACAGGTATGCTTCCTGAAATACTTTCAGTAGACAGACCAAGGATTTTTTGTTTGAGCTGGCCCCAAATCACAGTGTAATCAAATCACTTCAGCTTGTAAAGACTAGTCATTTCCATTTTCAGTTTTCCATGTCAAAAGACCAAATGGTAAAGTTAAGAAATGAGACTGTTTAGTTTTTAGTCCTAAGAAGAGTGCAGTCCTCTGCTTTCCTTGTGGCTGTTTACAGTATGGGCTACTCAAACATTAAGTCATTCTTCCTTAGCAACCTGTGGGTTTGGTAATTCTACATGGAAAACCTTCTAGAGTATGAAAATAGCTGGAAATATACTTAGCAGGCTAGTCTGGCAGTGATGTTCACTTAATGAAAAATATCTACTACAAAAAAGATGACTCAAGGACCCCTAATCAGGCCAGTTTCACGGCTTTCCAGCAATGAGCTGTAGAGGAAGGATCCTTTGGAGTGAGAGATTCTTCAATAAAATTGTACTCCTTTTTGTCCTCCAACAATGATATAACCTTGCCAAAGGTGTTATTTCAATTATGGCATAACCACATGTGAGAAGAGTCCAGTAATTCCACTAAGGTGAATGAAGCTCTTAAACAAGGAAAGAATCTTCACACACACTTTTCAAGTTATTCTTCAAAAAATGAATTCATTCGTCTCTTTGCTGATAAGGCCATATCTTTCATCTTAATATGAAAATGCTATGTGCAGGTGTACCACACATGGAGTATCTTGATACTTAACTCATGCTTCTGATGACTACAAAATTCATGAGATTCTGGCTGTTATATCAAAGTGACACACTCGTTCCGCTTGAAGACAGTAAAGGTCAGGTTACAACAATGCTAGTACCATGTCTGGTCCATACAATAGAGTTTAGAGTCATCTTGGAAGGAAGATTCCTCTGCCTCTTCTCTACTTGTGGCTAGCATTCCCTAAAACTGTCTTGTGTTGATTCTGCTTCTTGCTGCAGAGGAAATTACTTTTGTTGAATGTTGGAAACTGTTTAAAGTCTGTATTTCCACTTCAAAAAGGTGGAAGATTCTCAAGAACTATGTTGACATATCACTTCGTGGTTCATCGAAGACTCCATGGGTAGACAGAGCTGCCAAAGTCTGGCCCTTTGCCTGTCATTGGCTACACATTCAAGTTGCCCTACAAGAAATCTCAAAGCTGAAGAGGTTGAGTGCCAAAGGCAAGATGGAAGTGACCAGTGCTATGCATCTGCTTTTCATATTGTTTTTAAGGTAGCCTTCAGGCTGAAAGTTTTGAATGCAAAAAGCCAACGAAACAGGTGACAAAGCCTCAGAAGGCTGCCACAGACACTGAGTTAGAAATTTGTATGACCTAAAGACTGATATGAAGATGATGAGAAATCAGTTAAATTTATATGGAAGTAAAGACAGTTGCCTCTGACCCACTCCTACCAGAAGCTCATCACAGGAAAAAAATTGATTAGTTAATGAAAATAAGCCAAATAAAGAAGCTGCTGTAGCAAACACAATGAAAGAAATTATGTCCGAACAGGAAGTACTGTATTCATAATGGTTATTGAAAGTGTGTGTGAAGACATATTAGAGGCATTAAGCAACATTACAGATATCAAATACGATTGGGTTTCTCAGTTTAGCAAATAAAACTAATGAGGTAATCAGAAATGACTAAGTACTTTGCTGCATAGTAACATAGTAAAGAAATGAAGTGTCAGAAGAAAAACTTCCAGAGGAAGTGCTGCATTAGTCTAAGGGCAATTCTCAGAGCAGATCTGAATGATGAGTCCCTGTCTATACTTTGCTTCAATTCAAAATACCAAAGATGAAACTGGAAGATACATTTCCAATCATATGCATCACTACAAATTCTTAAAATAGTGCCAGTGACTGTTCCTTCAACTGAGGTCTTTTAGTATGGAGAAGATGATCAAGAATCCTGAGAGAAGCACTATAAGCAAGGAAAGATTAGTTAACAGTTTTAAGCACTAGGTATGAACATCTACAAACATTAATTCTGTTCTTTACTTGCAACCTTTTCCCCATCTGCTCTCCTCACTGATACTACCATTTGTTCTAATGTTCTCACAATATTCATCTTCAAAAATATTTTCTTATTCTCCCTTAAGTTTACTGACACTCTCTAACCCCATCTCTCATCTACCCTCTTTTTCATTCTCAGCTACTTTCTCTTGACCTCCGGTTGCTTTCTCTTGTACATCTTCCAATCACCCATCACTCTCAACTCTTTCTCAAATTGCAACTTCTGCATCCCACACACTTCCCATGCATGTATGCATTGCCTCTCTAAAATACTTTCCATTCCTCATTCATTCCCCTAATTGTATTCACTACCACCTTGTGCCATTTTTCATGCAATCTCACTTGGTATCTCAGCACACAAGCCTCTTTTTTGAAGCCCACTCACTTTCATCACACTCTTCCTGCCCATGTCATTTCTTCTAATTCTACTACAAGCATTTACACTCACCTCCACCGAGAAGTTATCAAAAATCTCACTAGTTTCCCTTTTAAGCCCATTCACATCTAGCAGTCTCTTTTTTACATGCCAATCAATCAGTTCATAATCTAATAATGTATGTTCACCGCTAACCTGTACCATCCATGTATACTTATGTATGCATCTTTTATTAAAACTAGCATTCCTTATCACTGGGCCATTTTCAGTACATAACCTGATCTTGCAAGCAGTAAAGAGGAGAAAAAGAGAGAGTATTCTGAGAAACTCTTGAATGTGTTGGATGACAGAGTGGTAGACATGAGATATATACAAAGTGAGAGAGACATGGCAAACAATTTGGCAAAAAGGGAAGAGGTGAAAGCCTTCAAGATGAAATATAGCAAAGTGAATGAAGTACAGAGGACTGCACTTAAATTGTTCAAGTAAGGGGGTGACCATGTTGATAGATTCATTAGGATTTTCAGAGTATTTATAGCTAAAGATGAGGTGCCTGAGGATGAGCAAAATACCTGTATAATACTGTACATTACATAAACACAAGGGGAAATATGTGAATGCTTGAATTACAGAGGTATATGCCTGTTGAATACATCTGGTAAGTTGTATGGGAGAGTGGTGTCTTAGTGGGTGGTGGTATTGCACCTAATTTTCTTCCTTTTTTTAATATGTCTACAGTGGTATGAAAATAACTTGTTAATCTTTTTCTGGCACTTTGCATCTCAATTCATGGTCATAATTGAACTCAAAATGATATGCAATCAAGGCATGTGGCATCTACTTTGGAGAAGCTTCACAAATCAGTTGCTACTGTCATGATTTTGTTAACAAGGCCGAGATTCCCTGTTCATTGTCCTTCATTACTATATGCTTAAAGGAACTTCACTCGCAGATTTTAAGATTTTTCAAGGAAGTTAACTTCAAAATCTCCCAAAGCCTCCATGAAGGTACTGGGTTTGACCACATACCCTCAGCAGAGGAGTTCATCGCATGAAGGATTCCATAGAATGTTCCAGGAATCATCATATGAGCACTGTTTCTGGACTATATTTAAATCCCCCACTATTATTTTGACATTTGTATGGCTGCTACGTGTTGCTTTGGTCACTGTTGGTGCTTTCTTTAAAGACTATCACTCTCTGGAAACAATTCTGAAGTGTAAATGTGCATGTAATCAAATATCCTGAGATAATTATAAATGCAAATAAGAATAAATGTTAGTACAGTATATGTACATATGTACTGGATACAGTGTCTGCAAAAAAAATATGTCTGCCCCCCCTGCCCCCCATATATTTCTAAAGGTGATGCACAGCTAAAGTTTATTGTGGATTCAAGCATATGACACACTCTTAGGGTGAAATCATCATACTTCTGTTCATGAGACTAGTGTATCCAAGTGTCAGCATTACCAACCTGCTTCAGCATGCCTTAGGCTATATTGGGGGAATGCTCTTTCTTTACTCTTCCAAGCTGCCAGTACACTTTGAGAATTTCGCATTTGGGCACTGTATTTCTATCACCTTCATTTTCAACTAGTTGGCTCTTACCTTTCTAAGACAAAAAGCCTAAATTTTCATCTGGAATCATGAAATTGTGGGTACATGTGAGATTTCTACAAGCAATGGGAGCTCTGAAAGCATGATCAAGTGGCTGCTTCCTGCAACACCTCATTCAGGAGATCAAGACCCTATGGACTCCAAATATGGACACAGAATACTTCAAAACCTTGCTAATTCCATGCTCAGACATTAGCAGATGATAATCAAGGCCAAAAGAGAGATGCAGGGGCAGACAAAATTTTTTGCAAACACTGTATATATGTAAATATATCAAAAGTACTGGTAATCAGAGAAAGAGGTGTGTCATGTTGTAAATTTGCATTATTTGTATCAAACCACATTATGTCCCTGTCCCACCTTCCTTCATCACAGCCTCCACTGGGTAATTCATGTGTTAACCTTGGTTCCATTACAACCATAACAATTTGTGCTGGCTCCCATTTTTGTACATAATTTTACATGTATCTCTTTGAAAAATACCTGGTTCTGCATGTTCAGACCCTAATCCCTCAAAATCTTTTATCATTCACTTCTCCCAACTCTAAATTCTCTCCCCTCCACTTTGAACACACATATCCTCTTTGTCAACCTCTCCTCACTCATTTTCTTCATAACTTCAACCCATTTCAGTTCAGCTTTCTCAACCATACTCATTACCATACCTCTCCCTTTCTTTGATCAAACCATCTCACACCACATATTGTCCTCAAATACTTCATTTCCAGCACATTGACCCTCCTCTGCATATCCTCGTCTATAGCCTATACATTTCATCCATTCATTGTTGGGGCTACTATACCTTAAAATGAACCCATCTTTGCTCTCCCAGATAATGACCTCTCTTTTCACACATTCCTCAGTGCTCTAAGAACCTTTGCCCCCTCACCTACCGTATGACTCACTTCAAATCCCATGGTTCCATTTGCTGCAAGGAATCTATAACACTTCATAGCTCCAGATTTTCTCTACTCAAACTCAAATGCCAACAAACCTGTCTCTCTGCCCTGCTAAACCCAATAACTGGAGGAAGTAAAGTGTTTTAGATATCAGGGAGTGGATTTGGCAGTGGATGGAACCATGGAAGCGGAAGTGAATCACAGGGTGGGGGAGGGGGTGAAAGTTCTGGGAACGTTGAAGAATGTGTGGAAGTCGAGAACATTATCTCGGAAAGCAAAAATGGGTATGTTTGAAGGAATAGTGGTTCCA
>JAUUDZ010003920.1:0-11842 GCA_032361705.1 Panulirus versicolor | reverse complement strand
AGAGAGAGAGAGAGAGAGAGAGAGAGAGAGAGAGAGAGAGAGAGAGAGAGAGAGAGAGAGAGAGAGAGAGTATTGATATGTTCTTAAAAGCCGAGGTATTCCTGGACCGGCTGTACCCGTTTATGCCACAGTATACTTTAATAGGGCCATAAGGCTTAGAAAGACGGACGGTTATTATACTGTCCACGTATGCAAAGTATCATTACCAGGTGATTTAAATTTGTCCTTAGGCCGAAGAGAACATTCCTTATGCAGTGTAATGACAAAAATATCAGCAGGGAGTGTCCATTGACTGAACGCTGCCCTGATATCCTGTTTTTCTTTTCTCCTACTTAAACCAAAGCATTTTCGAGATCATATGACGTAAGATTGAAGTCGCAAATGGTAAATATATTTTCATGGAAGTCAGTCAGGTGGATACATATGTGTTGAGCGATGGCGTTCCTGTATCACCATTGCCCATGCAAGCGTCATGAGGACTGGCCAGCCTGGAGAGAATTGAGACTGAACACAGCGGTGATGCTGTGCATCCGTATCAGCCTGACGGTGTTATTTACCCTGATCATGATTGATGATAATTGAACCAGACGGGTGAGATGGCTCCCGCTGCTCGTGCGCCGATATGAACCGCAGTACATATATATATATATATATATATATATATATATATTCCTAATTGCTTCTCCCGCCTTATCATGGTAGCGTTAGGAAATAACGAAAAGCGGCCCAGTTGCACACATTCACTCACTTGTTGTCATGTATAATAATGCACTGGAATCAGCTCTACCATCCAGAGCCAAGCTCAACAGATTATTCCATGGTTTACCTTGACCGAGTGTTATGCCTTTGTTCGTTCCACCGGCAACTTGTTTCCCTCCCCCGGGTACCACATCGAACCACTTTATTCTTTGCCATGCACGCCCCTCCTGAATGTTCAGGCCCTAATTCCCCAAAGGCATCTTTACTCCATCCTTCCATCTCTTCCATGGCCTCCTCCTCTCCCTTTGTCCTCCACGTATGACACGTAGATCCTCTTAGTGAGTCTCTTGGTTCATCCTCTCCGTATGTCCATACCATTACAGCACACACATTGTACTTAACACAGTTTTCTTTACACTGTCATTCCTTGCACAGCTATCTCGTATTACGCCACATATTCTCAGGCATTTGATTTCCAGCACATCCACACTCTTCGTTTCTGTTGTATTCAAGGCCCAACATACGTATCTCTACAGCTTTGTCACGGCTACTGTACCTCCGAGCACACCCATTTCTGCACCAGTAGATACCGACGTCTCTTTCTGGACTCTTCTTAATGTTCCCTGGACCTTAGCCCCCTCTTCCGACTTACGCCTCCCTTTAGAACCCATGATTCCATCCACTGCCCCGTCCACTCACAAGAACCTAAAGCACCCCACTTCCTCTAGGTCCTTCCTAAACCAACTTACACTTAGTCCACCCTGTTTCATTGCCCTGCTACCTTGGTCTTGTTCAACTTTGCTCACAGCTCTCTTGTTCCTTTCAATCCCCTAAACTCTGTCACCAGCTTCTAGAGTTTCTCTCTGGAGTCTGCCATGAGAAGCGTGTCATCAGTAAACAGTAACTGAGTCACCTTCCATAGGCCCCGCCCTGCATTCCCAGAATACTGTAGACCCGTCCCTTGATCCAAGACCCACGCAGTTACCTCCCTCGCCATCCCGTCCATGTAGAATATAAACAAGTGCGGTGACGTCACATTTCCTTGATTCGGACCCGCCTTCACTAGAAAACACTCACCCTCGTCCCTTCCTACTCGCACACATTCTTTATGCAACCGGCAACTTAACTATTAAGTATTATCTGTATACTGGTAGCACCTTCCATAAGGCCTCTCTGGCGACCCTATCCTTCGCTTTCTCCAAATATACGAATACCATGCACAGTTCATTCTTCTTTTCCAAGTATTTCTCACACAAATTCTTAAAAGTAAATACCTGATCTATACATTCTCAGTCTCTCGTAAAAGCCACTCTACTGCACCACAGTCATGTTCTGTGGATACCACCACCCTCTTAGTCACCAGTTGACTATACACCAAATCAAACATACTTAGGGCCTCTACTTTTGTCCCATCATTTCAGTTTAAGGGCACTGTGCTTGCATTCTGCCATTTCTAAGGTACTTTGTCCCTTAAAAGCGTTCAACGCTTTGACATTCCCTTTCTTTAGAAACTGAACTGCAGTCTCATCCACTCCTGCCACTCTGTCATACTTCATCTGTCAGGGTTTTCGTTACTTCCTTTCTTTTCTTCGTGCCATTTGCTGGGACACTCTCATTCGCACAGGCCCTCGTCCCAAATGCACCACATCTGCTACCCCATCATCTGACATTCAACAGTCCTTCCAATTAGTCTCTTTTTCACCTCTTCTTTCCTGTTACCACTTCAACATCTGCTTCTTTTTTCACTCGTCCCCATTTGCCCATGTTCTCTTGTTGTTCTCATACCATTCACTTCCTTTCAAAATATTTTAGGAATATCTCTGGATTTATAAATACTCATCCCATCTCTCATTTCTCCTCTTTTTCAAGCTCCCGTAGTTTTCTCTTGACATCCTGCCACTTTCTTTTGCATACCTCCCAATCACCCGCACTCCCTCCCTGCAGAAGCCATTATTACACCTCCATTCTCTTCCATTTGCAATTTAACGTTCATACCACCTCTCGCTACCCAATCTTGATGTCCGTATCCCACCTTCTTGTTACACATTTTACTCGCACTTGTAAGCATTATTTCCCTGAATACCTAATATATACAATTGAGTATAAAACCCCAGGATCCCATTAATGGCGTTTCCCTAACTTAGAGTATGTGTATGATTCGGAGTCAAAGGAAAAATGAACTTACTTTGACGTGAGAAACCCGTCGACGAGACTGTACTCCTTTTCGTCAGTGGACAATGATATAGCCTCGCTGAAGATGACTCTTCAGCCGCGAGTTAGCCACTTACAGGTTGAGTCCGATAACAATCCCCCCCGCCAACACACACACACACACACACACACACACACACACACACACACACAAATTTAAGTCGTATGACAGTAGAGAATGTTCAAGATAGAGGACCCACAGTTGTAAAACTTCCCCATCGACACACACACACACACACACACACACACACACACACACACACACACACACAGGAATATGGATAGAAAGTAAAATGCATATAGGAAGATGGAAAGATATAGAGATATAAGTTTGTCAGAAAGAGAAACAGCAGGATACAAACTTGTGTAACGCTGTTCCTAGCTTCCAGGATTTAGGTTTGGTGCCTCTCAAGTCATCCGAACCAGGAACCACCAGACACTGGTCCTTACTGAACCAAGACCAGCCAGACACTAGCCTTTACTGAACCAAGCACCAACCAGACACTAGCCTTTACTGAACCAAGACCAGCCAGACACTAGTGCCTGTGCCTAATGAGTTATGCCTCTGCTCAACTCCCTTTATCACTAGATTCTTTGTCTCTTTGCCAATGCCATTCAAGTTACTTTCCCTCTAATCTTTACGACTAACACGGGCGGCCTTCCATCCAGCATCAACCCTCCACCATAAATATTCTTTTGTCACTCTCCCGCACTACTCTCTCACCTTCACTTACCCCGCACGCCCACTTACGCCCCACTGAACAGCGTGGAGCCACACCAACAAAGCGAGGAGGCACGGGCGGCCAGGTGTAGCGCCTGGGTCGTGACGATGTTAGATGTCAGGTGCCCGGGCGCTGTGGGCCAGGGCACGCGTGGGTCGAGGGGTCTCGCTCATTCGCCCTTTCTGGTTGGAGGCGACTCCGTCAGGCAGATGTTGGCTCCCCGACTTTACAGCGTAGAGATTCATATAACAGTAAACATTTATGTAGATATACAGACACCAAAGGCAGAGTGAGAAACGACAATAAGCTTTCAGGAGGCAAAATTAAATGAAGAGGACAACGTCAAGAGAGATCCAGGTGCAGGTCTGTCTGATCACCAGCACAGGAGGGACAGAGTGAGGCTGAAAGTCATGTATGGCAGTGGACTGACGGTGCTTGGACGAGAAGTGGAACGTAAAGAACGAATAGCAAGACCCACAGCAGATAATTGTTGGAGTTGTTCAGACGAAACTTACAAAAGAGGTGATATCTACTCAAACCATTCCTGAGGGATGTGTTAATAGCAAGCAAGGACAGGGAGGAGAGAGAGAGCAGGAATGGTATGGCGTCTCATAGTAAGAGACATTAGTTTCTAGATGGTTTATGGTACATTTAGATGGGAAAAACATCAGTTAGGTCCACTTCTTCAATAGTAATGATAATTCTAAATCCTTAATGCAGTTATGAGGTATATGAAGATTTCTCCAGTGAAAAAACTCAAGTCATAATAGTGATGGAGGTTGCGAGACAAGTTCTCCTCAAAGACAGTAAACTTTTACTAACAGGGATTTTAAGTATAAAGAAATTTACTGGTCATGCTTGGATTCACGTGAAGCTGGAGAGTCGTGGAGGTACGCACAAAGCCTCTGAATGTCCCTGCGTACCTACGTACCATCAGTGAGCAGAGGGAGAGAGAGAGGCTGATACGCTCCTTCACGTAACTTTGCGTATAAAAACAAAGAGGAGATATAAGATATAGTCCTTCACTTGGAGACTGATCATGTAATCAGAAAAGGAAGCTAAATACAAAGTGGAGATACTGCAGAGGTAACTGTGCAGAGCAGAAAGAAAAAGCAGATCTATGGGGACGCAAACTGAGAAATTGGAACTCCGCCGCCAGAACACAGAACATTCTTATGAAAGGTCCCGTAAAATCTGTAATGAGGGGGTTAGTACGGAGATGCTAGTGTCGTGGACTTGAGGAAGAATGTCAGAAAAGGAGACAAAAAAAGAACGATATTGTCTAACAAAGATGTCATAAACCTGGAGGACATAGAAATGTGCTTTGAAGACGACGGTACAGACGGCAAAATGGTCATCCAACATTTAGGAAGCAAACGAAAGATTAGTGAGGAAAGGAAGGAGGAGGAGCAGAGAGAAACACTTGAATGAGAAATACTGTGAACAAAACAAGTGAATATCAAAGCTGTTCCACAAGTTTTATCTGGAGAAACTGTCATGTAAGGACGACTTGATCAGACTGAAGGATTCAGAGGGAGAGGTTGTTGAAGATGAGTAATCATGCGAGGGAACTGATGGAGGGTTGTTGAAAATGATGAGTATATCTTCAAGAGAGTGAATGATAACCCCAGCGCTAATGAATGGGATCGAGAGGAGACAATGGAAATAGTTGAGAATGTTGGGAAAGAAGTTATTAGACTGTTGAGGGTTCTTGATTCACGTAAAGCGCTCATACCAAGTAAAATTTCTCCATACTTGTTCACACAGTTTGCAGAAACATTTTAACAGTTCGAGGAATAGTTCAGAACATTGTCTAAAGAGAGTTCGGAACAAAAGAATGGGAAGAGAGCTACTGTCATGCCCTTTTCTTAAGAAAGGAGAAGAGGAAATTGCGTTGAAGTACAGACCAGTGTGTCTGACGGGTGTGGTCTGGAAGACGATGGAAAATACAATCAGAAAACAGATAGACGATTACGTGCCGAGTAGAAACTACTGTGCCTAAGCGAGAGGATTCGCGAGTCTTCTAGGTTTCTCTCATAAAGTTAGCGAAAGTGATGAATGAGAAGACGCTTGGCACCGTCCCACACCTGGACCTTTAGACGGGCATAAGGGAGCGACTCCCTCGGTAGATTGGAATTTACGTAGATGGAATTCATCTCGGAGGATCCTGGTCTGGAATCGTACTTGATCATGTTATCAGCTGATGTTAAGAGTCATGAAAGAATCATATCATAATCGGATCAGCTTACGAAGGGACTTACACAAGCTTCAAAAATGATGAGAGACGTATTTGATGAAGTTCAACCCCAGCAAATGGAGAGTAATGAAGACGGGAGATAGTTAAAGAAAGGCAAAATATGACTATGATCCAGCAGGACACAGAATTCATGAACTTGTGGGTGGATGAAACTATCATCAGGGTACGTTAGGAGAATCAAAAAGGAGATGAATCATCTAATACTTAATATTATGATCCCATTTAAGTACGTGGATAAGCAAGATTTCAACAAACTATTAACGACTTGGATCGAATTTAGGGTATGCCTTTGAAGTTTGATTACTATGATTAAAAGAAACAGAAAGATCCAGTAGATCAGGTGTAGGGGAGGGCGACAAAGAATGTACCTGAAATATGAGAGCCCAGTTACAAGGAGAGATTCGAGACTCGAGTGGCCTACCATGGAGGAGAGAAGAAAGTTCAGAAACTCGATTACTGCTTCCTTAAACTTTCTTGATTAACACACTCGATGATAGATTGCTTTTGTTTTTGTGTACTAGTGGGCAAGGAGAGAGCAAACAGCGGGTCGTAGGAAGCAGTTGCGCATGATAACATGTAAAAGATCCTGTATTCCTAGAGTTATTGTGGATGGAATAAACTAAATGATGAAACCATGAAAGCAGGAAATATACAGAAGTTGTAAAGAACTGACCGACAGTGAAGGATTGTTTAAGGGATCAAGGTCATCCACCTGGAATTGTTTCGATGGAAGATCCCCATTTTTCTCATTTTCACTAATATTCACAATCTTCAGCAAATAGAACCAAGTATCTAAGAGTGTTGTTGACTTTATAGCTCATACTGTTTCTTGGGGTAGAAAGTATATAGAGAAAGACAAACCGAATCAATGACACAAATATCTATTCATATACAGGAGCCAAACGAGTGTGTAGAGCTCCCTCCCCATACAACACAAATAGATGAATAGGAAAACTGGGGAATGAGAGGAAACTTGAAGAAGTAAGCATACGTACAGTGAGAGATATTGAAAGTGAAAGGTCAGACGAGACCGGTATCAAAGACCCAGAGGTGAGCCAGCTGAGTGACAAGGCGGCAACTGAGGGAAAAGGAGAGGAGCCAGGTCTCCGGCCGGCACAGGATAGATCCAGCAGTACAGCGTTGGTGAACCTGTGTACGAACTACACCGCAAAGGGAGAGGACCTGGGGGGGAGCTCAGAGTTGGCAAGGCCTTCAAGATGGAACAGACACACAATGTACGAGGGCAGAATGATGGTCATGGAACGCAGTCAGAAGCTCTGAGCTGGATGCCAGTAACCCTCAGAGCGTTAGTATCTTGACACGGCTGTTGTCCGACTTGTTAAAGAGATGGAAAGATACAGATCGATAGCGATAGTTGGAAAGAATGAGAACAGCGCCGACGCATGGAAGGAGAGGGACGTCAGTAGGAAAGGATATAGGATGGTCGAGTTATTACAGGCTGTGGGTACGGAGGGTAGTGAGGTCTCGGAGGTGTATGAACGAAAGAGGAAAATATGATGATGACATCGTTGGAAGACCCACAAACGCTGACTTCAGAGGGAATTCAGTGTCTCAGCGGTCTTAGAACAGGGAAAAGAAACATTCATCTTAAAGAAGGATGTAGGTATGTGGATCAGACTAGACTGACCAGTGGAGCTGACTGAATAACACGAGGAAAGATCCATCGGTGAGTCAAAAAGGAGATATGAAGATGTCAGAGTAGACGCCCACAGTACTAACGAAACTGGAATATCTACTAGTGAGGAAGGTGGATGGGAGGGAAATGGTATACACATACATGCTTAGGGGTGCACAAGTGGTGCCCAAGGCCATCATCCACCCTCCCTGTTAGTAGGTTGTAGACAACAGATCGCCTAGGGAAGTACTACCCTACTGACTCAGCAGCGTTGGTGTTGCCCGGAACCATCTTTCTATATTTCTTATTTGTGGATATTATTGAAACAACGCCATATAGAACATCCGGGAATATAGAGAAACAGTTCGCAGAAAAGTTGCCACGTATATCATGGGTTGTTGCGGTGGTTGTATCACGCCGTACAGGTCTCATGGTGCAGAAGCTCATAACAGCTTCGCCAGAGTTGTCGCATTTGTGTCGAGTCACTCACCCTGAGAAGTGGCGCTCAGCAGGCGAGTACAGCGTCATTACGACCGGTGGGAGATGTCGTGTCCTGTGTGCATCGTCAGCAGGTAAGGCAACGTAATTCATGCCTGTGTATTATACGTTTGACGTATGCTATAGTTCTGTGGCGTAAGGCCCATCAACTGTTGTTAGCCGTTGAATCCAAAATGTTTGCACATACATTCATACATATATATCTGTCTACTTATTTATGGTTGCTCCAGAACCAGTTTCTGTGAGAGTTCTTGTGTTACCCAAGATCTTTCTAGAGGTTCCTGCAGCCCGAGGCTGCGCTGCTTCCAGTAGCAAGGAAATGTAGACTCCTTTATAATAAGAAGCACTTCGACAAGACTGTACTCCCAATGATACAGCCACGCCAAAGGTGGCTTTTCTCTGGCGATGTAACCTCGAGCAGGCGGAGTCCGGTAAAACCATACATACATACATAATACATACATAAATGCATACATACATACATACATACATACATGGACTCTCAAACCATGACGTACTGGGTCCTGGTGTCAGTCAGTACGGTATATGCGAGCGTTGCAGGAGGTGTGGAAAGGGGTCAGTCCCCGTGTCAGGCGGTGGTGTGGGCAAGGTTAGGTGAGGGGGAGGGTGGGAGCGGGTTGGAGGGAGGAGGGGCATTTTCCGTGCCAGGGGGAGAAGGGGAGGGAGTCGTGTGGTGTTAGTGGGTGAAGGTTGCAAGGCTGGGAGAGAAAGAGGTCTCCGTGTGAGAGGCTTGTCTTAAGTCGGCAGTCTGCTTGAGAGAGAGAGACTCTCTCATGTGTGAGGTCTAAACGGAAGCAGACGTGGAGGGCTGCTTGGCTACTTGAGAGAGAGAGAGGACCTCATACATGAGGTAGAATAAACATTAGGGACTGAGGGCTGCTAGACTACATGAGAATAAGGATTTCATAAATGAGGTGAAATAAGCAGTACAGACGAAGGGATGCCTTGCTGCTCGAGAAAAAGGCCCTCATAAATGAGATTTAAAAGGCAGCAGACACAGAGGAAGGAAGACTTATAGACATGTGCTGTGGGTGTGATTTCTGTTGGACAGGTTAATGGGTTCCTTTGTGTTGTGGGTGGTACTTGTTAAGGGATGGGGCTGCCTTCAAGTTGAGCGTGTTGCTGGGGAGGTTCATGTGTGAGGGGCAAGTTTTTAAGTTAGTGAAATCTTCCTGTTATGGAGGAGTACAGCTTAAGGAGTTAGGCTTCCTTGTGTGAGGGGCATGTTGTCTGGGGACCGAGGGGTTCCTTGTGTGAGGGGCATGTTGTCTGCAGAGTGAGGGGCTCCTTGTGTGAGGGGTATGTTGTCTAGGGAGTGAGGGGCTCCTTGTGTGAGGGGCATGTTGTCTGGAGAGTGAGGGGCTCCTTGTGTGAGGAGCATGTTGTCTAGGGAGTGAGGGGTTCCTTGTGTGAGGGGCATGTTGTCTGGAGAGCGAGGGGTTCATTGTGAGAGGGGCATGTTGTCTGGGGAGTGAGGGCTTTCCCCGTGAGAGGGCCATGTTGTCTGGGGAGTGAGGGGGTTACTTGTGTGAGGGGCATGTTGTCTAGGGAGTGGGTGTTCCCTTAGATGAGGACATGTTGTCTGGGAGATGAAAGTTCCTTCCGTGAGGAGCATGTTATCTGAAGATTGGGATATGTCATCTCAAGAGCGAGTTCCTTGTGTGAGGAGTATCTCATCTAGTGAGCGGGAGTTTCCCGTACGAAGCACGTATTACTGAAATGGGAGTTACCTCTGTAAGGGTCGTATTATAGATTAGTTTGACTCCCTGTGTGAGGGAAATGTTGGAGAAGATACTCCCTGTGTGAGGGGCATGTTGTTTAAGAAAGAAATCCCTCTGTGAGGGGCATGCTATTTGAGATGAAACTCCCTGTGAGGGGCATGTTGTTGGAGATGAAACTCCCTGTGTGAGGGGCATGTTGTTGGAGATGGGAGTCACCTTGTGAGGGGCATGTTGTTGGAGAAAGAACTCCCTGTGTGAGGGATCCCTGTGTGAGTGATCCATGTGTGAGGGGCATGTTGTTGAAGGGGCTTACTGTTAGAGGTTCATGAGGGGTAGAGTGTCCTGTTGGACGGAAGTCGTGTCTGGGGAGGGGTATGGTCAATCAGCGGAGTGGGAGGATGTTCCTGGAGGAGGTGTGGAGGTCAAAGTGAGGTGGCAGGATCTCCCGGGACAGTCTTCCGTCCTCAAGGTGGGTCGGTCGGTGTCTTCTCAGCGCCATCAAAAAGCGGTTTTCCTTGGCGAGTCGCACAGACCCTTTATTCATGACGTGTCACGACTCGGCAAGCTGGTGAATGAGGAAAATTTGTGATCGTGAGAGTCCGGGAGTTACAACATGAGGGAGGAGGGGAATGAAGGGGAATAATGCTTACGGAGGAAACGATTGCTGCAGGGGAGGTGGAGGCATGTAGCGGGAGGCGCGCTCCGCACCTTACCTCACTGGTCCACCAGCATCACCATCATCCATCACCCTCTGATTTCTCTCCCATTATCAGCCAACACGAGCAGTTTACGCATTCCTTTTCCTCTTAAACCTACGTATTGATTCCCCAGTCTCCGGTATTACATTCCCTCAGTGAATCTTTCTCGACTTTTCTAAGTTAACCCTACACGGCAAGACACCCCCCCCCCCAGCAGATTCGTACGTCACTCCACGTAGATAATTCCACAGGATGACAGATGAATAATTCCGCTTTTCATTCTACATGTCATGCTGCCGCTGCTGCTGCTTCTGCCGCTGTTCCAGTGGACGGAAATTGGCTGAGGAAGGAGGGAACTGCGAAAGAGGGTTTAATTGTGCCCGGGAGCTTGTGTAGTGAGGAGGCACCTTCCCGATCCAGGTCAAGGGAGGGCGAGGAGACCTTCTGCCACTTCCTATCGGTTTATCTGCTTGCCTGTCCTCCTCCACGCCAACTATAACGTGCTATGTGCCATACACAGACGTGAGAAACGAGACACCGTTGACACGCAGTGTGGGGGCAGATTTACAAAAGTAGTTTTTCTTGTTTTTCAAAGGCAAAGGTGAGGGATTTGGTGATGGCAGGAGTGAGGGGGTTGGGCTGTCAGTTGGGCCGTAGGCTCGGCCGCTGCCCTGATCCCGGGAGCAGAGGAGTAATCAACTGCAACCACACGACTCCCAACACCGAGTCGCCTGATCCTGTTGCCGCCTGTGTCAAACTGATGGAAGATTAGTTGACTTGAGGTTGCAGATAATCATCTTTAGATACGACACAATTAGCCATGGGATCTGTGACGCGAAAGAAGACATGAGACATATGTTGTTAAGCAGAACACAAGACAGATGCGGAGTGGGCGGAGTCCTCTCCTTCCCTCCTTCCTGCCTCACTCGCGTCATCCGTGCAGCGTCCAGGGTGTGGCTCACAGCACTGGCACGCTCGGACAGCACTTAGGTACAGCGCTGCAAAAACTGGACGTCGTTCTGCGTCGTGCTGTGGCCTGATAGGTCTTGGCCGCCTTCCTTGCTTTGTCTCGACCAGCCAGACCTTCCCACAGTGCCTGCACGGCTGGATCTCTCTCTCTCTTCCCCTCAGAACACCGTAGACGTTGTGGCGTAGAGTAGACGCGGTGGCGGAGTAGACGTGGTGACGCAAAGTAGATGTGGTGATGGAGAGTAGACGTGGTGACGTAGAGGTTACTGATTTGTTTCGTGTTTGTATCACTACCCAAGCTTGATACAAGTGCGTAACTTTCACTACCAGTCAGTGTTTGGGGGTGTCACGTTATCTTCCTCTTTCCCTTTTTTGTTCATTACCATCTCGCATATCTTTATATATATATA
>JAUUDZ010003909.1:0-11842 GCA_032361705.1 Panulirus versicolor | reverse complement strand
CACACACACACACACACACACACACACACACACACACACACACACACATACACACACACACACACACACACACACACGTATATCCTCTTTCATACTTGTTAGCCAATTCTTGCGTTACCGTGGATGCATCAACAAGAGACAAAGAAAAGGCCTCATTCGCTCCCATCCATTTTCTAACTGTCACGTGTAATACACAGAAACCACTGTATAACGGAAAAGGGGGTAAAGGTGAGTATATGTTAGCTGAGTATACCCAGTAAGATGTATGGGAGGGTGTTGATTGAGAGGGTGAAGGCATGTACAGAGCATCAGACTCGGGAGGAGCATTGTGGTTTCAGAAGTGGCAGAGGATGTGTGGATCAGGTGTTTGCTTTAAAGAAAGGGCGTGAGAAATACTTAAGATATCAGATGGATTTGTATGTAGCATTTATGGATATGGAGAAGGCATATGATAGGGTTGATAGAGATGCTTTGCGGAAGGTCGTAAGAGATTATAAGGTGTGGGAGGTAAGCTGCTAGAAGCATTGAAAAGTTTTTACCAAGGATGTAAGGCATGTGTATGGGTAGGAAGAGGGGATAGTGAATAGTTCTCATTGAAGGTCGGTATGTGGTAGGGGTGTGTGATGTCACCATGGTTCTTTAATTTGTTTATGGATGGGGTGGTTAGGGAGGTAAATGCAAGAGTTTTGGAGAAAGGGACAAGTATGCAGTCTGTTGGGGATGAGAGGGCCTGGGAAGTGAGTCAGTTGTTGTTCGCCGATGATATAGCACAGGTGGGTGATTCGAGTGAGAAACTGCAGAAGTTGGTGACTAAGTTTGGAAAAGTGTGTGAAAGGAGAAAGTTGAGAGCAGATTTACATAAAAGTGAGGTTTTTAGGTTCAGCAGGTTAGAGGGACAAGTTAGTGGGGATTTAAGTTTGAATGTAGAAAAAATGGAGGAAATTAATTGTTTTACATACTGTAGAGTGCACGTGCAGTGAATGGAAGCATGGAAGCAGAAGTGAGTCATAGGGTGGGGAGGGGGTGAAGGTTCTGGGAGAGATGAAAAATGTGTGGAAAGGGAGAACATTATCTGTGAGGGCAAAAATAGGTCTGTTCATAGGAAAAGGAGAGTGTATATTTTATCTTTTTTTTCCTTCATGCATTTGTGTTGTTTTTTGTGGGATGGGATGGCTTCGGGTTATGGATGAAGGCGAGCAGGTATGAATATGTACAGTCAAAGACACAGCTATCTTCCCTGATTTTGGTGAAATCTTAATGGAAAGGTTTAACCAATCTACACACCTGTCTGTGATACTTATGTATGGTAGCAGGCCTGGTAACTGTGAAACTTGTTACCAGTTCACCATTTACAGACGGTATATGTATAGTGAAATACAGATGTTGGTAACGCTTGTTTACCAGTAGCACCTTAGCTACATCTTTTCCTTGTATATCAACTGACTGTTCTAGTCTTCTAACTCATTCTTGTATCTTCTCTGACGATGTAATCATTACCGTGTTTCATTTTCCTCGTGGTTATCAGTATATACTAGATCGCGCTCACCACTGTGACCTCTTGTAACATGTGCATATGTATGTTTGTATGTATGTTATGTATATGTGCGTGTAGGTGCGTATATGTATATATAGGAATCAAGCTTCAAGGTCTTTCGAAATCTCTTAACCACCTAGAGTACGACGTCAAGGAACGTACATGCATAACATCTCAGATATAGCTAAGTGTGATGTAAAAATATGCTTTTGGTGAGATTTATAGGGAGGAAACTGACGTGCTGAACGTCTGAGAAAACTTATCTAAGCATCTCAAAAGTTAAGGGATGGGGTGAATGGAGTCTGCTAATAAATGTTTTTCAAATGAAAATGTCTGGATGGTATCAAGGCGCTAGGAAAAGAATGCAGGGAAATGTATTGTCACCTGAAAAAGGACAACAGAAAGTCTTTTATCATCTAACCCTGGAGCCACATGCCAAACATAAATACTCCGTCAGCCTTTATCCTGGGAGAGAGGAAAAATGAGTGCTTTCACGTGCGAGGGGCTGATGTCACTTGGTATGGTTAAACATACTGGGTGGAGGGAGTTAATTTATTGACTGTATTTAGAAGTTCAGTTCAAGGAAATCACATACTCCGTCCCTGTCACAGTGTTTCTCATCCATGTCATCACCACAAGGAAAAAACCATCAGTACCTGATGGGGACGTAAGTGAATAAGTAACTTAAAAGCTGAGGTAATCCAAGAGATGGAAGTCTCTTGCCCTGAGAGACATGGTCTGCACAACTTAACCCTGAGGAAATTGATTTATTCCTGCGGGCCAGATGATCCAAGACTGAAAGTGTCTCTAGGGCTGGGTGATGACAGTGATCTAGAAAAGAAGTGGAATCCTTTTGCTGAACGGGAGATTTGATCGAGCCAATAACAATAGAGCATCAAAGAAGCGTGAAGAGGCAGTTAACGGAAAAATTATATTATATCATGCCAGATTTTTCCCCCCCTTACTTGACAGTAAACTCACAGACGAGAAAACAGTCTTTAATAACAGAACTTAAGATGTGAACCCTGTTTCTCAGATCAGATATGGGCCTCTGAGCTTGGTCATTGACTTCAATGCATAAGTCGAACAGATCTTAACATATTCAGTGTCATCGTAGGCAAAATGGTCAAGATGAATCTCATAGATATATATCCCATCATTACTGGTAAGCTCTTCGGGAAAACTGAGATGGTCATCTACAATGTTCTTGATATACAAACTAACTTTAGAAAGAAGTGTGCCACTGAAATTGACGTCACGTTATGTAAGGTAGATGATTTTCTTGAAGATAAATCAGCTGGAATGGGATACGTACGTAAGGATACCGACGAACATATTGCATGTAAACAGCACGTAAGAAACAAGTTTGGATAAAAACGCATCAAAAAAAGATAGCAAAAAAAGAAAAGAATCATTCAGAATTTAATAGATTTTATCCTCCTGGTCACCATCAAGTTGGTGTATTGCCAATGAAGCCACTTAGAAACCTTAGTAGCTGGACAGGGAAAGATCTCTTCTCAATGTCTCTCGAGAGAAAGATCTCTTCCCAATGTCTCGAGAACCGTAAACAGTTAGTTCATAAGAGAAGCAACATCGCCACAGTGGATCCTTCAGTATCATCAAACTTATCAAAGATGAATAGAAAACAATACTCATAAATGAAAGCTTATCTTTTGTTTTGTAAAACACACTTCGATCCCTCAGTACTGAAAGAAAGCCGAGTTTAAGAGAAGACGACTAAACAGTTTCTGCTTGAACTGGGTGGCGAGCATTCTAAAGGTCACCGTGGACACAGCCTGTGCGGCGGGTCACAACCGTTTGCATATCAGGAGACAAATGCGGATCACTGCTGGAAGGAGCACGTTCAAAAGATCCCACGTAGATCCACAGGACTCAGTTGGATCATAATGACCGAAAATCTCAAACACGGAGAAGGACAACATACACACACACACACACACTAAAGATTTTATCTCAGGATTTGAATGGTGTTACGCACAGAGTGAGGTGACGTGCACTTGAATATACATCAAGGTTTAGATACCCTGCATGGGAGATATTGAACTATATTTCCTGTTTTTGTTCGCATCTGGTTTGTGAAAGGCACCAGCGAAAGACCATCAGGAAATCATCAAGAGAGAACTTCCTCGAAGTAGACAAAACATATTTGCATATATTATCCCTACAGAGGCTCCTGCTCCTATTCATGCTTAGCCATTTTCTCTCTTGTGAAATAATCCTAGAAACTATACGCTGTGAATCTGCTATATATGGTTCTGCTTTACTGACTACTGTGTCGTTTGCTCCGGTCCAAGCGCGCCGCTATCCCTCCCTGTTAACACGGCGCTCAGCCTAGTGGGTGAGATGTTCGCATATAGACTGATAGGCTGGCTGGCTGGTCGCCATTCTGAAGAACGGTTTGCCTGCCACTCTGACTGATCTGCCGGACCACGACTTAGGCTGATAGGCTGACAGTTTGGTGGATGGGACTCTACGGTGATTAAATGACCACCTACCACTCTGACTGGCTACCACTGTGACTGTGACTGGTCGCTACCTCGCCTTAACTATCTGCAGCGATGCCAAAGGAAAGAAGATTAGATATTTTTCACAAAACAGGCAGACAAATAACTTACACCTTAATTTCTATGTAGGACACTAGGAAACTAAATTAGAGACATTTTCCTCTTGTAAATATGGTCGTTTATGTAAAAATACTACAAGGATGGTAGGCGGGTACAGGCCAGGATATAAAGATAAATCTGTAATACACTTAATGATAAACTATCACCCCTGTGTACTTAGCACTACATTCTGACAAATATGGTTTAATACATCGTCTGAGTTTCACTGTCCTGATAGAATCATATCAAGTGACTGTATATCCACACTGAATGAATACTACTAACTTCCCTCAGTTCCTTATTTCCCTCAGTTACGGTTAGCCAACTCTGAGTGTGCTCCAGCATTTCCTTCACTGTCCTTCGTATGATAGGCAGGAGCCTGCTCACCATCATTCTTCCACCCAGATGATTCATGATAGAGTAAACAAGTTGAAAACTGTGAGTCAATTGTTACAGAAATAAGTTCACCACGTACCATTGCGTGGCCAACCACCTACCCCAGCGGTGCAGCGCTGCCATTGTGGTGGCAATACTGATCATGATAGTGCTCTGATGACGTTAGTGGCCAGCAACTGCTCTCATTCCCCTGGCTCGTTCTCTGTCTGGAATCGACCTGACCCCGATAAGGCTTGAGCTTCTTTACTCCAATATCCGATACCAACCGCGCCTCTGTAGCGTTTATCAGCGATTGGAAATGAGGTATGAGTTTTACAAAGCTATATTGCAGAACGGAAAATAATTTCGCTTTTTTTCATTTTTGAAATGTTCTCGACCACGTTGTATGAAAGTGGTAATGCGTCATGTTCAGTAATCCAAAGGTGTGATTCACTTATATATCGATATGTTTCATTTGTTTCTGTTGAGTTTCAGTGATTTAGGCGGTGTATGATTCACCAAACGAGGTCAAGTCTGACGAGCGTTAATTCAAAGGACTGACTTTTTTTGAATTAGTTGATATACTTGTATTAATAAAACGATCATCATTTTGGTTGACTAGATTAGATTCTTGTTCTAATCTGTTTGGCATACCGTACATTTTCACACAAGAGGATTTCAACTACGGTAGACCACGTCAGAAATCGGTAGACCACGTCAGAAATAGCTTGAAGCTTTTGAATTGTCTTCACTTAATCAAAGCCAGATAATCCAACAAAAGACTTAAACATTCCAACTACACTGCGGCTTCCCATCTCGTGCCAACAGCCTAGACTCTATGTGAAAATGAATTGACAGGAAAATAGATATTGTGCGTAAAACTAGCTGGAGGTCTTTGCCTTACTATGCAGTCGTCATTACTTTAGTAGTCAGAAAATAAGAATACCGTTAATCTACCCCGCATTACGCACACTCTGCAGCATAGTTATGACGCAAGATATTTCAGGTCATGATCGGTCCCGAAGCCTGAAGTAAATCTAACATTTCCTCAGTAAACAGTGAACGGCAAAATACGTTTGGTACACTCGCGAGAAACAACTTCTCCTCTGAACTCTAAAAAAATCCGCAACACTCCTGAGATTTTACTTCCCCGAATGAGATCAAAGACTAAAATACTGGCGAGTCAGTTGTTCGGCAGACGTTTTCAATTACTGAAATTAAACTACATCCATGACTTGCATTCGGATAGCGTGTGAGTGAGGTGCGAGGGTACGATTGCTCCCAATCTGTGATAATCAATTATCCCGACATTTGATACGTTCCCACACATAAAAGGATCGACGAAAGTTAAAAACCTCCTAAGAATGAATTGTCCCGGGCAGACTTTAACCAAGCCGGGTTTTCTGAAGCATTCTGGACAGACATGATGGCTTGTGTGTGTGTGTGTGTGTGTGTGTGTGTGTGTGTGTATGTGTGTGTGTGTGTGTGTGCAGCTACTTATTTTGTAATTATCTGTTTGTATTATATGGGGCTATACAGGGTGGGAGTTCTGCTCTCCTGAGGTCCTTTAACTTGAACTTTCTCTGTCATCCTATTACTTTTCAAGCCTCTGTATGCTGACCACATTCACTATCTTATAAGTTACTTCATTCATCCACTACGCTTATGCTATAGAAGTAATTCTTCATATCACTTTTAACAAGTTTCTTGCTTGATACTGTTATGGCATCTTCCGAAGACTTGTTCATTGTCTACGTCGTTAGATTGGTTTAGAAATTTATAGGTTGTGATCAGGTCTCCCTTCACTCTTTCATCTTCCATGGCGGGTAAATTAAAGGTCTCCCATCCCTCCCTGTAACTCAGCTCTTTTAATTTTGGTTTCCTCTTTGATGCTCTCCTGTAGACCTTCTCTATCAGTTCTTTTTGCTTCGTTTGATGCGGTTATCAAACTTATGAAACATTTTCTAGCTTTGGCCTTATGTATATTGTGAACAGTTTGCAAAATATTTTTCCTTTCCATGAATTTTAATGCAACTCAAATGATATCTACTTGCAGACAGTTGGTGTCATTAACTACTTTTTTTCAAAAGTGGTACTCTGGCGACAGATCAGGGACACCGTCTACTCACAAACCCGTTTCATACGGAGAGATCTACTGCTTATTTTCTGCTGTATGATGATGTTCATATCAAGCCCCATTTTCACTGTGACCCATCCTCGTAGCTTTACATTGGTCAAGGTGAATTTCATCAACCATTCATGAGGCTGACTTTGGAGTCTGTCAAAATCCCATAGTACCTTTATGCAGACTTCCATGTTTTTCACTTCCCTCATGACCTCTGCATCATCCGCAAATATCTTTCGGTAAGGGTCGATACCTTTTGGCGAGTCATTTACGTAAATCAGAAAGAGTAATGGTCCTAAGACAGACTAATGTAGAACTCTGTTGTGACCTCAGCCCATTTTGAAAGGCTCATCTAACAGGCGTCCTTTCTTCCCTTCCTCTATCATAATCTCCCATCAGTCCAAGGAGATCTCTTTATTCCTGAGTGAGGATCCTGCTTTTTAATCAGCCTGCCATGAGGTACAGCGATAAACGTTTTCTAGCGGCACAGATGCAAACAGTCAACCCGGCATGTAAACGAAGTTTTAGGGCATGATTGCTCCCTATCTGAGATGATCAATTATCCCTACATTTGATAAGTTCCCACCCATAAAGAGATGGACGAAAGTTTAACAGCTCCTACAAAGGAATTGTCTAGGGCCGACTTGAACCTAGCCGGATTTCTGAGCTCACTCTTTCGTAGAAATCCATGGTTATGCTAGGCATGACCTTTTCCTGAAACTATATCCTCTCTCAGAAGAGTAATTTTTGCTCAGTGCGAAGTCATCCATTTGCTTCCTGATTATCTCTTCCAGTACCTACGGTCACACTCGTCAGAAAAACCAGTCTGTATTTCAGAGCTTCTTACCAGTCTCCATTCTTATAGACTGGTATGACACTTGCCTTTGCAACTCCCTTGGCATTTTGCCTTTCCCCAACGGCATCGTAAATGATATTGTAAGAGATCTGTCAAGTGTAGCTGCACACATCTTCAGCGTATTTGGTGAATTTGATCAGGACCATGAACCCCGTATGGGTCAAAACCCTTTGGTATTCTTTTAATTTTTTTCCAGTTATTTTAGAGCTTTTTTTTTATGAAAGACTTCCTTTCCATTCTATCTCGCTGGCTCCACATATCCTTACTATCCTCAGCAACTCTTTGCTCTGAATTCCAAAACCTGATTGGCTCTTCTTTAACTGACAATTTACTCTTGATAAACTCATGGAAAAGTTTTTTGATATTCTCCTGAATTTTTCCCAATATTCTTTTCAAAGTTTTATTGTTCCCCTTGCCTTATCCTGGTATACTTGTTCGTTACTCTCCTATGCCCTAGAAATGCTGGCTGACAGGAGTTCCACCCCTATCTTCGTCACAGCACACCTCGAAGCCTTTGCTTTTTGATATCTTTTAATGAAACATTCCTCCCCCTTTTTTTAACCTTTCCTATATACTTGAGGCTAGGTGCTACCCACATTCCTGGTCCTTCATTAAATTTCACAGGGTCTTTTACCACGCTTCCCAGGTACCTAGCCACTGAATTCCAATTGGTTATCCAATGTTACCACAGAAATTGTCAAGGTCTGTGTATACTCTGCGAATATGTGTATACTCTACGATTATAATTCCTCTTTAATTCTTATCTCATCTTACTTACTTGTCACTTTGGTGTCTTGAGATTATTACGCCGTAGTCTTGTTCCTCGTATGCCTTTTTGTAGCTTAACGGAATTTACAATGTAGCTTGCCCTCATTGTTTTACAACCGATATGTAGAACTTGGCACCTATCGATATAATCATGCAATTGCCACCTATCAGCCCAGTCCATTGGTTTGTCTATGTCGATTTGAAGTTGAAGACATTGAGATTTCAGTTTCAGATTCATTTCGATATCTTACAGTGCAACCCACTGTCACTAATATATATGAGAAAGTGAACGGGTCTCAAGACTGATCCCTATGGCACACCACCTTTTGCCTCTAACCATTCTGAGGCTTGACCATTAATCACTACTTTTCACGAACGACCAGTCAACCAATTTCTTACACAGTGAAGTATAATTTCATCTATGCCACGTGAATCAACTTTTGCTCGTAACCTTTGATACCGAACTTTGTCGAAAATGGTGGAAAATTAAAAAAAAAAATGAGGTTACCCCCTCACACCTCTCTTTATCAAGGTGGGTAAACTTAAATCTGTAGCCTTTCCTTGTAACTCAGCTCCCTTAATTCTAGTATCATCGTTGTTGATTTTCTATATTAGCTTTTATTGTTGTGGTGATGAGCTTTAAAAACAAATTCTATCTTTGGCATTATGTACGATGTGAGCAGCCCATGACACTGCACTGTCTTCCCCAGTATGTTCAGTCTATTCTCTATTCTGTTTTATGGGCATTATCTTTTATCAAACAGCCTACGGATTATCTAGGATTACCCCTTCTTACCTTTACTGCTCTTAAATCATTCCACCTTCTTTCCTCTGGTTGCGTACTTTATCAACGGCTATTTTCTGTACATGAAAATATATGTCGCTATTGAGTGAAATGGACCGACGGCATTTGAAAAACTCATTTACGCGCGTGACCGCAGAGGATTCGGGAAGATCAATCAACCATGTGGGACCCAGAGTTGTGAGGATGGATACAAGATACCGAGGAGCCACACCGGTCAAAGATCGTTTTGCTGTAACTACTCTCTGTAGCCTGAAGGGGACTCATTACATCAGCCTGTTGCGAATCCGTGTTCACGATCATTTCCTCTAATTCTTAATTCTCTGAGTTCCTCTCTCATCTCATGACGCCACTCATGATTTTCAGATGGATTCCTCCTATACTTTTTACTTCAAACTCTAATTGTGTTAAATTTCTGATCCTGGTTTCTGTGCCATGGATGAGCATGAATTGTGGCAAAGATATTCAGCACTGTTGTGGTGAAGAGCGTCGGTAGCGATTTGCTTAATGTGGTTAGCTACAGTGTAGTATGATTTCAGATGCGGTGAGGTGAGCATTGTCGGTCATGATGGCGTCATTGGCTATGATGGATGTCCGTATGTTCTGGTATGGTAAGGATGGCCAGTGTGTTGCAGTGGAGTTGCTTGCGTTTTTTATGATGGAGAGTCATCGTTGAAGTTGAAGGAAGATATTGATACGTTGTTGTTGGAGTGCCAGCCTGCAGCGTGTTGGTGATGGTCGGAGACGACGTAGTAAGCATTCTAAAATATAGTTCCATGAGGTTGGTCGTTGGATGGTGATGGTCTAGCTAGGAATGGTTCACTGCACTGCAGCAGGATGTGTGTGGTCGTGGTGTGCTATAGATTATGGAATGGAAGGATTTGTTACTCAGTGGTTGGCTGTGATACGTGATCGCCGTTTCCCATGTTTATGATGTAGTGCCAGGAACAGACGGAGAAAGGTCGTATTCGTTCACAATCAGGTGTAATGTGCCGAAGCCACATGCCCCATCGACCTTTCTATGGTTTCCCCCGTCCTCTTCACATGCCGTGGTTTAGTCCGCTGACAGCACGTTGACCCTTGTATACCACAGCGTTCCAGTTCACTCTATCCTGAGCACGCCTCTCACCATCCTGCATGTTCAGGCTCCGATCAAAATCCTTTTCACTCCATCCTTCCAATCTCCAGTTTCCTATTCTCTTTGTTCCCTCCACTTCTGACACATATATTCTCTTTGTCAACCTTTCTTCATTCATTCTCTCCATTTATCCAAACCATTTCAACACACCGTTCACAACTCTGTAAATCACAATCTTTTTATTACCTCATACCTCTCTCTTACCCTTTTATTACTTACTCTATCAAACTGCCTCCCACCGCATATTGTCCTCAAATATTTCATATCCAACACCTTTACCCTTCTCCGTAAATCCTCATCTATAGCCCATGCCTAGCATCCATATATCATTGGTGGAACTACCATACCTTCATACTCATTTTTGCCCTCCCAGATAACGACTTCTCATGCCACACATATTTCAGTGCTCTCAGAATCTTCGCTCTCTCGCTCAACCTTTGACCCTCCTCCGCTTCCATGGTTCCATTTGCCGCCATATCCACTCATAGCTATGTAAAACACTTCACTTCCTATATTTTTTTTCTGTTCGAACTCTTATCCCATCTAACCTGTTCCTCTTCCTTGCTAAACCTGATAACCTTGCTTTTATTCACATTTATTCCCAACTTCCACCCACACAACCTCATTCATACTCATTCAACTATTTTTTTGCAGTTTTTTCACTCGAATCGGTCACCAGTGCTGTGTCGTTCCCCACAGACAACATAATCACTCTTCTCTCCAAGACTCTTGCATTTACCTCTCTCACTATCCCATCCATAAAGAATTAATCAACCATGGTGCAGCAGACAAGCCTTCACTTGAAACCATTAAATCTCCTTCCTTCCCACTCCTACACACGGCTTACACCATTGACAAAAACTTCTCACTGCTTCTAGTAGCTTTCTTCCCACGCCATATACTCTTAAGACTTTCCACAAGCCATATCTATTAGACCTATTATATACTTTCTTCAGTTCCATAAATACCATATACATATTCTTTTGTTTCTCGAATTAGTTTTCTCACACATTCTTTAAAGCAAACTCCTGATCCACACTTCTGAAACCACACTGCTCCTTCCCAGTCTGATGCTCTGTACATACCTTCACCTACTTATTCAGTACCCTTCCATACAACTTACCACGTATACTGAACAAACTTTTTCCTCTGTAGTTTGAACACTCACTTTTCCCTCCTGCCTTCATACAATAACACTATACCTGCATTCGCCAATTCTCACCCTATTTTAAAACACATTCTACAGTCCTTCAAAATACTATCTACACGTCTTCCTCGCGTCATGATTACATATCACCACTTCCCCTATTACCCACTTCACTAATTTTCCTATTTGTTTCTCATACATCAATAACCTCCTTCCAAAACATCTTATTCTCCCTAAATCTATTGATACTTGCTCACCTCAACTCACTTGCCCTCTTTTTCAACTCCTGGTCTTTCCTCTCGACTTCCTGCCGCTTTCTCTTATACATCCCTCAGTCATTTGCAATCATTCCTCGTAAGCACCGCCCAAAAGCCTCTCTTTTCTCTTCCACTAACAACTTTAAGTCTTCATCCCACCACACGCACTACCCTTTCTAATCTTCTCACCTCCGGCTTTTCTCACGCTACATGCAT
>JAUUDZ010003908.1:3129-22986 GCA_032361705.1 Panulirus versicolor | reverse complement strand
ATTATTACTATTTTATTATTATAATTATTATTATTATTATTATTATTATTATTATTATTATTATTATTATTATTATTATATTGTTATTATTATTATTGAATCATTATTATTTATCCTTGGAGATAGAAGATTAAGATATCCACCCACATACATTTACATATTGTAAGAGTTTACTGAAAGGTGGGAACAGGTGGTAGGAAACCCTCACCATTTGTATTAATGTTTCCAAAAACCAGAAACAGAAGAAAGGGCTTAGCAAGGAGTTGTCCTAGTAGGCTTAGACTTGGATGTCTGAATATTCGTGGATGTGACCAAGATGAGAAGGGAGGGATACATGATATGTTTGATGAGAGAAATCTGGATGTTCTAATTCTAAGTTGAAGGGAACTGAATGGTTTGGGTAACTGAAAGGGCAAGAATGAAGGATGGGATGCCACTTTTGATGATGGAGGTGCCGTGGGACTTTATTGAATAACATAAGGAACTGAATTCAAGATTGAAGTGAGTTAGAATGAAGGAAGATTGTGAGAAGTATGTGATATTTAGTCCTTATGTTCCTGGTAATGACAGGAATGAAGAATAAAGGAGGGCTATCTGGGAGGAGGTAGGTGAGCACTCTCGCAGTTTTGATGCAAGAGTCAAATAGTACTAGAAGGCTGAATGCAAGAATGGGTTGTATGTCACTTTAGGATATGATTGGGGGTTATGGGGTCATTTAGGCAAACAAGAATGGGGAAAAGCTTTTTTAATTGCATGCTGAACAAGGAATGGTGAGTAGGTATATTTTGCTTTAAAAAAAAGGTGCGATAGGTGGACTGTCTGGTTATATCTTGGTGGAAATGAATGTAAAAGTTTTGTAGTGGTATTAGGAAAAGAGGAAATATGTAGAAGATGTGGTGAAACTGAGTGAGTTTAGAAAAGAAGCCTTCGTACATATTTACCAAGAAAGACTGAGAGAAGAGTGACATAGTGTGAGAGTGAGTGAAACAAGGGGAGTGGAAGATATTTAGGGAAGCATTGCTTACATGTGTAGGCTTAGTATGTGGCATGCTAAAGGCGGGATGTGGATGTGTAAGAATGGGTAGTTAGTGGAGAAACAAGGAAGTTTAATTGCTAGTGAAAAGGAATATGGAGACATAGATGGTATCTGCAGGGAAGGAGTGTGAATGATTAGGAGGAGCATAGAAGAAAACAGCAGGAGATCAAGAGAAAGGGAAAAGAGCTGAAAAAAGGGCAAATTAAAGATGGAGTAGGCCAGTATTGGTGAACTAGAGAGGAAAAGAAAATGTTTTGAAAGTATGTGACAAGAACAAGAAAACAAATGGAAGCAGTAGTGAAGAGAGCAGATGGAGAAGTGGTAACAGGCAAAGAAGAGATATAGTAAGTATTTTGAAGGATTTTTGAATGTGTTGGATGATAGGTTAACATATGTGGTATGTTTGGGATGAGATAGCATGTTGAGTGAGAATAGTTAAGGATACAAACTATCTGCTGGCAATTAGTAGAATAGCTTTCAAGTATATGGATAAGGAAATACTCAGCAAGCTGCATATATCCTACATAAGACCAAAACCAGAGTATGATGGAGCTTTACAGAAAGAAAAAGAAGCATGCCATTCAGCTAGAATTAGAGAATTCAAGGGGTGAGTACATCTTAGTTCTCCATCTACTCCCTCCCAGTAACCCATGCTCCACCCCAGCCCCTTCTATAACCACTTCAAATCCTCATCGATCACATTTTCTGGTAAATTTTCTTTAATATTGTGTGAATGAATAGATGTTTAGAAGCTGGCATCTAGCAGGTGGGATATGAATCCAAACATATTTTGCCAGTTCTAGTGGTATACAAATCTAGAATTATTATGCCTTGACATTGTTATGGAGGTATATTACCAATATTTTTTCAAAATGTTAAGGCAAACTTCACCTCTAGTTAAAACACTTCCAGAATTAGAGAATTCAGGGGGTAAGTACATTGCCTTAGTGCTCCACCTGCTTCCTCTTAGTAACGCTCACTCTACCCATCCCACTCCACAATGATCTTGGCCCTCATCAACCACATTTTCCTGTAAATTTTTATTCAGTAGTGTCCAAATGAATGGATGTTTAGAAGCTGACATCTAGCAAGTGTGATATGAATCCAAACATATTTTGCCAGTGCTTGTGGTAAGCAAATCTAAATTTATTATACTTTGACATTATGAAATTCATTTTGACAAAAAAAGGAAATAGTAAATTGAAATATTGTATTATCAAAAGAAAAGGTTATTTTATGTGGTGAGATAAGGAAATGAATCTTTTTCAAATTATGTCAATCTTGCGAGGCATTAGTGTGTCACTCTAAAGAGTTTGTACCCTAATTCTCAAATATTGCTACTGTAAATTGTTGCTTGAGGAACCACCTTAGGGGAAGACCCTGCTAGTACAAAAGGTCATTTAGATAGTTTTATCTTTTGGTGGATAATTGACAATATTTGAGAATCAACCCAAAAATTAATTGGCCAATGAATGATCTACAGTATGGTAAGAAATGGCAAACTCTGTAAACTGTGGTTCAACTTGGTAATTTTCAATGCACAGGACTGAAGGCTTTGAAAGTTTTCAGTTTTTAGAAATTTGGATTTTTAAATCAACCTGTAAATAAATGTAGCTTTTAACTATCCTCTGTGTATTTAAAGGATACAATGTTTTCCCTTCTTTTCTTTTTACTGTTAATCTTATATCAAGAGGAATGTTGCTGTGGCAGAGAGCAAAACATGTGAAAAGATAGTGATATATGGAAGATGCTCTATATGAGAGCCACCATAATGTATGGTGGGAAATTATGTAATGTGGAAGAAGGGAAATACTGTTGCAGAAAGCAAAGTACTTAAGATTCTCATTCCATGTCATCAGGAAAATTTGTACGAGTTGGTTCGGGTCGTATGGTGAAGCCTGCTTTACAGACATGCCAGAATGAACAAGTTGATGAGGCCAAAAGTTGGAGTAGAGATAAGCAGCATCATAGAGGTCGGGGATCTGGGAAAAAAAATCTTAGAGGACGAGGTGGTGGACAGGGTCAAGGACGTATTAATTCTACTAATGAGGAGGTAAGGCACTCTGGAATGATTTTATTTTTCAGATATTCTTAGTTATATTAATGTCTTATCAAATGTGTTTTGATTTGTTGATATTTGTTATAAGTAAGCATGATGGGTTTGTCAGAAGGAAATCACCCATTTGTTTATATAACCTTTGATAACCTTGAATGAACAACCCCAGACTACAAGCATCATCTTAAGACCACAAACAAAATTAATGCCAACAGAACATTTACCAGCACCAACTTCAGACAGGAAAAAGAATCCTTTGGTGTCCTTCACAAGCAATTCACCCTTTCCATCCTGAATTATCCCTCATGTGCTTGGTTATCTATCTCCCAAAAGCACACAAAACTAAACTACAAACTACACAAAACAGAGCACTCAGAACAATCAGTGCAACACCTTTAAAACAAAAGCACTTCCATGGCAAGCCTACCTCTACATTCTTTGTTCCTACAGAACTAGACCCCACCCTCCTAATCCACTTCATAACCAACTACCAACCCTCAAGAAGAAATTTAAAGCTCACTCCTGCCTCACATTTCAGCATCTTATACTCTCAGCTCCCCTACTCCCAAACAAACACCAAACTGATAAAATGTGTGCACACATTTACTCTCAATCATCTCTTATCACACAGTGTCTCAAACATAGAAACCAGCACAGTTTCTTACTAAAAATTTGGCAGCAGCAGTGTTTCAGCAGCAAACAGTAACTAACTCAATTCTCAGTCCCCCCACCTCCTGACAGACTGCAGACCCACCCTCTTCTCCACAACCCTCACATTAACCTCCTTCACCATCCCATCCATAAGAAAATGAAACAGCCAAGGTGGCACCCCTGCTACAGACCCACATTTACCTAGAACCACCCACCCTTCTGTCTTCCAACTCATAGACATGCTGTAATCTTTTTGCTAAGAACCCTTCACTGCTTCCAGTAGCTTTCCTCCCATGCCATATATTTGTAAAACCTTCCATAAAATATCTCTGTCAACCTTATAATTTATGATTTCTCCAGATCCATGAATGACATGTACAAATCCTTCTGTTCCACTATTTCACTCATAGATTCTTCGAAGCAAACACCTGATCCACACTTCTAACATTCCTCAATCCACACTCGTACTTCCCCAAACTGTTCATGTATACATTTCTATATTTCTTGATCATTCAGCACCAAACTTGACTCATTGATAAAGGATGACATAAGGAAGGTCTTAGGGGTAATGATTTGAAGACAGTTGTGGGGGTTGGAGGATGGACACCAAGACAGGGGTTGACCTATCAGCACTTCCTCAGTTCCTTCTTTTAGAAAATGATAATATAGGGAAGGAAGATTCCCAGCCTTTTGTTCTCACTCCTCTTGGTCACATTCTTTGACTCACACAGGATACATGAATAGTATTCTTTCTCCTCTAAATGATGATAATAAGATATTTTCCAGTGTTTTTTTCTTAAAATGGTTGTTTATGCCACTTAAATTGGAGTGTAGATATACCCATTTTTAATACATGGGTATTAGTTTTTATGTCCTTGGTGAAATTTATAAGTTTTTGTATAGAGATGGATTATGTCTGTGGTGAAATATCAAAAACTCATGGGTCATATAAACAGTAAATGTTGTTTTAAGTTTTTGCTGTGTAATTCATTGTACATTTAATTATCAACATTGTTTCTCATTTGTGTGAATCATCGATGTATACATCAACAAAGAATCTTCAGAATTCTCCCAGCATGTGGGTAAGGTCTGGAGGTGATGCTGAAGGTGCTCCAATCTCAGCCTTTAATGAGGGCTCTCAATCTCACCAGGAACTTACATCTGCCTCTTCTGCCTTTATCTCATCAGCTCAGTGCCCAAAAAGATATCATAACAAAGCTCAGGTAATCCATTAAGCTCAATTTTTATTTTCATTGTTTTATAGAACTGTATATACAAAATAAACAGTGAATCAGTGTATATTAATGATGTGGATTAGAATCATTATTAACCATTTCTATAGTTTGATAGAGTGAACCTTCATTCGTTTTAATGCTGAATGGACTTCAAAACATTTTTTACATGCGCATTGTTTACCACATATACTCTGAATTTTGTAAATTACCTAATGTTGATTTTCAAACAATTTTTACATTTTTTTGTTTCCTTCTTAGACTATGTTGTCACGTATCTGTGAAACCCCTGACCTCGTATATTTACTCCGTGGCTTTAATTCTTCCACATTTTAATACAGGTGTGATCGTGTTCCATCAATAAACACTGTTATTCCTCACTGGAGAAAAGGGGGTTGATGCTGTAGTTCAAACATTAAATGGTAGGAAGTTATGCTAATGTTATAGCAATGTTTGCCAAAGGTTTCTCTTGGTATAACTCACTAGAAATTTGGGAGATATTTTGGTGCAGGTTTTCACTTAAAGATGAAAGTTATAGGCCACATTAACATCTTGTCACATTGTTCAAAAATATGTTTCTTATCATTGCTCACATGGGAGGAGAGGAGTAAATGGGGCCTGCAATAGGTAAGTATCCATTAAAAGAAATTTTGCAAGTGATAAATGCAATATGTTTCATAAAGCACACTACGTGAGTTAGACAGTTATTTTCATGATTGAAAATTAGTGTTATTTTTAGGAGATTGTTATCTAGAGTCAAGAGAGAGTGAGGGACATATACTTAGCAATTCTGTCCAGTTCAGTCAGCTTAATTCCTACCGCTAGAAAGTCCAGCATTTCCTATCAGCCTGTTTTCCCTGGGCAGGCTTGTCATCCATCAGATACAAATGTAACATTCCTTAGGTTGTTATTTCTTCATCCAGGCTAAAATCATAACCTAAAGAGCAGCTTACCATCAGAAAAGTCTGGTCCACTTTCACACCAGGTTTTTGTTCAATTATTCATTTGATGAAAAAAGAATGGGCATTTATTTTGTTAAGCTGAAGAAGGAAATACAGAAAGTATTGTTTGTAATCATTGCCTGCATTGTTCACATTCAAAAGGAAAATCTCCGCTTAAGTGTGCATGTGTTAGTGGTTCAGGGAAACTTGAAAACAGCTGTATGGTTAGAGTCTATAGTAGGAGGAAGTATTCCCAGCTTAGTTTCCTTCATTCAAGAATCTGTAAGTCAGGATGGAGCTTGGATATAATATTCAGGCATCAAATACACCATCAATTTACACAGTTTTTAGACATGAGGATAAACACACCATCAGTGTAGAGGTAGACATGCTTTAAGGTACATTAATTTCTGCTAGTATTTTCTGATCATGAACTGAGGTGGATTAAAATTGTATTCTAAAGTTTGCAGTTGTGTGTTTGGCTTACATGATGCATGTTAAACTAGCTATCTGAGCAGTGTAAAATTTCATCTTCCTTAAAGATGTCTTTATTACAGTAGTACTGACAGTTAAGGGTGAATAACAGTAATTTATCTTGATTTCAAGCTGCAAACACTAGTAGGATGACATGAAGTACATTATCTGAGTTATCTGCACATGAAGTACATTATCTGAGTTATATGCCCTTCTAGAAACTAGTTAATCAGTATCCAAGGAATTTTTTTTCTTTCATACTATTTGCCACTTCCCGCACCAGCGAGGCAGCGCCAAGAACTTATGTGTTCAAACATATTTTATCAAAGAATCATTTCAGAGGGGCATTTGACATATTAACAGAATAATTCAGTATTGTGAGATATTGGGATTGTACAATTAGTACCAAGCACATTTGTGGTGGGAGTAACCATGAGCCTTCCTAAATGGTTAGAGGTTAAGAGAGTTGTCACTATCGCAGTGCACTTCAGCTTTCTAGTTTTCATTCCTGGAGATTGACCTCTGATTGATATTGCCATGTATACCATGAGGAATATAATGTCATTTTGTAACATTTTATATGAAATTTTTTTTAGTAGAAATATTGTATTGGTCTTTTTTTTATGCCTAATTGCATTTTAGTGCAGCATCATAGGAAATCAGATACTCAGTTTGTAATAAGAGTCTCAAAGTTTGTAGACAGTTTGGTGAATATATTGTGAACATTTTCAGATGTAGGGGTCCTTGAAGTTGTACTTAAATGAGACACAGTTTTGATATTCAAAATTGTCAATCTTCAATCTTTAGAATCCAGTTTTTCATTATTTTTGTATTTACACATACCTTGCACCTGATTTTGGTTGCTAGTGCTATGTTGTAGGAAGTAATAAAGTAATGGTACCATTTGAAGATGTGGATACTGTCTTATTGAATTTCAAAGTGGTCACATTACATTCAGCTACAGTAATACCTTTGGACCCAAGCCTGCTGAATATTTTATTTTAGTGGCTAATCATACATTTTTAGGGGTAATGAATTCAACTGTGGCAACTTAAGTTTGATAGAGGCACAGTCTCCATGCAGATAGAGAACTGTGCATTGGAGTGCATTTGTTTTGCAACTGCATTTATTGTGGCCCCCTTTCTTGAAGCCACAAGAGATCAATCAATTCATTGCATGTTTTGGAGACTTCAGGGAGTGTCATCCACAAAAGCTTATGGTCTGTTACCATTCTTGATGCAGTCCCAGCTGGTCAGAAAAGGAAGCACAGAATGTGGCAGGAGGGGTAGAATGCAGACTTAACAAGTCTGATAGGCAGTTCTCTTGATGCACTACTTGATGGCAGCTCACATTGGTGGCATTCCTCACTCATAGTTTGTCTTTGCAAAGGGCTTGCTTTTTTTTCCTTGTCCACATCAGTGCAGGTGTTAGTTTGGTTGTATATTATTAAGACAGATTTCTCAGTAAGATGCATGGTTTCTTTAGAGATAACAGTAAGTGCATATGCCATTATCAGGAGTGCATCTGCAAATTATGGCAGAGTATTAGGTATGTCTGGCTGTTTTCTTGCCATGACCAGCAAAGTCAATGTGTAAAAGCTTGGAAAGGCTCATGTCTTTTGTAGCCCTTAGGTAGGTACTAATTGATGGAATGCTAAGTAATAGAAACATTTTGAAGTTCCAAAAGCTAGGCCTGATTCACCTTCAATTGCTAGCGTGTGTGTTACCAGCATGGTCAACTCCACAATGAGTGTCATCAGTTTGTACCAAGTAACTTGTAGTGATCATATTGTGTGGCAGGAGCTGTATGTTGTAATATGTGGCCGTTTACCTCCTCTTATCAAAATATGGCAAATTAGTCAAAATTCTATTGTGGTGGTTCACCAAGCACCTGTTGCCCCTTATGTAACTATGATTGCTTTGTCATCATCATATGACAATGAATATTTTTGAGAGGAATCTGAATAACTTGCTCTTGTTGCTATCCAAACACAGGGATTTCTACCATTTTTCACATAGAGTTGCAGACACAACAATGCTGTTGTGTACCACCTTTCCACATTTGGCTCTGGCTTCTCCTTTCAGATTCCTCAAGTCCTCAGCATATCTGTCCCTCTTCAGATCTAGGTGTGATGCATTTCGAAGTTGCCCAGAGATATATGGAATACATACCTGATGTTTGTATAGTACTCAACAGATGCCTTTACAATACTGGGGCTAAGCATTTGAATGATGGTGGCTCCATTGAGCATTGTTCTGGTAACATTGATTGAGCATTGTTCTGGTAACATTGTGTGCCAGGGAATGTATGTGAGTAAGAACTTCCAAGCATATAAGCTGGTCAACTTGTGATAGATTCACAACCAAAAGCAAGTTTCTAGCAGTCTTGAATCCAGGGAGTTTTAGTTGGAGATTTTATTGGTTGTTACTTTGAAATTCAATACAGTGGCACTGGTCTTATCATCAGGATGGAACCATTCAATATATTGTCCTCTAAAATTACACAGCACTAGCCATCAGTGTTAAGACTAAAGCATGTTTGTATCCAGGAGTAATTTGAAAAAGGAATTTTAATTGCTGGCCATTTTAAATTCCAACACTGACAGCCATAAAGGTGCAATTTCAATTTCTTTTGTATCTTAAAATATATGTAGTATAATTGCCTAGTTGTTCACCAACTTTGGTACTCTCATAACCGAATGCACATTTGTTTCGTAGCTTTGTGACTGTAGCACTGTAGTGGGATTGCATCAGGAACAAGTAAACAGTGGCCTCATTTGAAGTCATCCAGTCTCTAGGTGTCATTTAGAATGTACTGAAACTAAAAAGTACAATCCACACTTAAGCCTCACACACTGCAGTGTATATTGATAGCCTCATATGCCTTTGTTCAGCCCAATAACAGCATATCACTCCTTATAGACCACATCACCAGTTCTTAATGGCCATTGCTTGTCTTCTTCCATCACTCCATCCTTCCATCTCCTACATAAAAGCAAAGCAAAGTGATTGGGAAAAGGATGATGACAGTGTCAGTGCATTAGCTTTCAATACGACAAAACAATATATAAAGAAAAAAAAATGCTTTGGCATAAAACAGTGTGACAGAAAAAAAATAAGTAAATGTAAAGTGTCCTAAAGGATCAGTATAACAAAGAATTAAAAAATATAGATTATTCAGTAGAAGAATAGAATCAGAAGGGTTTATTAACCCTTTTGCTGCAATGATTGATTTTAAGGGGGCTGCCCTCAAAAGTGTCAATAATCCACCAACAATGAAGCAATTAATGTGACATTTTCTATTACTTTTTCAGTATCAAAAGAGATCTGTATTCTAGTTCTGGGACTAAATTTCCTTGAAATCCATACTGAATAGAAAAAAACAGTAATTTACTTCAAAAAATGAAGAGAATATAGGAAAAATTTTCTCCCACATTGGTACAGGAAATGTCTAAGTCAGAAGACAGCCCAAATCATTATTATTAAGAGGTAAAGTTGAATACCATTATGCATTATGTAATATCAGTGTCTTGTACAAGAAGGATGGATCTTCTTGGAAAAGTGAAAAAAAGTGAAAAATAAAAATTATTTTGCCATGGTTTTTATTTCTTAATCTATTTCAGTTTAAACTATGATATTAACCGTGCAAAATACAGAATTATTTACGTTATGAATTATTTACATGTATATTTGATGAAAAATGATGCCAGTACCCTCAATATAAGGACTTACAGAAACTTGTAGGTAAACATAAAATTGTTCACATCAGTTAGATCCAGTCTAATTCTAGGAGTTTTTTGCCATGGACATTCTCAGTCTTACACCATTTGAATACAGGAACGAATGTACGTGAACTTGTCAACAGAAGTAGGTCAGATGTTTTCCATCTCACCATCACCCATTTACACCTCTGAGGCATCATAATCCATTCATCACATCCTCAAACTCAATCCTTCTCTTAGATGCTGGTGAAATGGCTCTAGTTTTTTGCATTAGTTGTAATTCTCCTCCCATTTCTTACTCATGATTGCTATGAGAAAAACAAAACATTTTGGAAATTATAACCACAAACATAAGATATTTTGTACTGCATATAAAACTCAAGGGACCTTGTGATTCATATAGTGAGCTTTATAACCCACATGTATATTAATGTCCCATGGTAATGAGAAAAAACTATAGGTCTAAGGACAAGGTTTGGCTGGAAAATGTGTGTTTGTTGTATTCATTACAATGTCTAGGTGTATTATATAGTAATCATGGGATGGAATGATATGTGACTAAAGAGTGTCACATCTATTTGTATTTGTTATTTCTCGTCTTTACTTACTCAGAAACAGCTTACCTGCCACTTCATTACCACATTTTTTATTATGGATTATTATTTCTCAGTGACAGGAAGAATAATTCTGTATTTTAGTTTTAGAAGTACTATCTGCTTAAGCCTCTTTTATGCCCAGGAAACATATGTGGTGAGATTGACATAAAAAGTGTGTTGGGGTGTAGGGCTTCAAATAGTACCCATTTTGTATATGAATGACACATGATTGCCTTACAGGATTTTCAGCATTTCAGATGGCTTTAGGCAGGTGCTTGCAGCTGATGGTGAACCAGTAACTGTACTCCTAAATATGTGAGTCGTATTACAAACATTTTCAGGGTATGCAGGTTATCTTATGACATTTCCTGTGATTGGAATTAGAGGGGCAGGGATGGGCATGAAAGTTGCATGCCAAGTTTGATAAAGGTCAACAAGATCTGTCAGGGAAACTAACAAACAAAATCAGTTACCATGGAAAAGCACTAAAACAGGTGTAGAATAGATATTAAACAAAGTTTATGTAGTTGTAGAATATCTGTTACTTAAATTCCTCTTATTGTTCTCTATATAGGAATCAAGCAACCCAAAAGGACAAGTAATCAATCTTACTCCATCTGACATACCTGCTGATGACTCATCTTGGACTGGTGCCACTAGTGGCAGTGAGAGCCTAGATACATCAGCACTAAGCAATGAAGGAAACTGCTTAGAAATTAACAACCAGGTAATTGTTCACTCTACTCTTTTGCCTGATACCACAGGTCGACACCTCAAAACATGGCACTGTCCATTCAGCAGGTGATTGTATCTATCACTTTACATTCATTAAGCCATTTGTTCATTCCTAACATTGAGGCCTATGTGGTCTTTCTGATATTTGTAAAGTCATGTACAAGAGGAAATTTTTTTGATGCAAAAACAGACGCTCCTACCCGTGTTCTATCACCTGTAAATTGATTTGTCATCAGGGGTTGGCATACTATGTTTTTGATACACAGCATTTCAAGTGCTGGTGCTTTAGGAAACTCATTCATCCCAGTTTCACCTGACCTTATTTATGAGCCTAATAACTGTTAGACATAATATTGTTAAGTTAACTTGTTCATGTTTTAGCTACTTCCACAGTATTAGCTACTTCCACAATGTTTTTCTGCTTAAGCCTACAGAAGGAAAGCGTTTGGAAATGTAAAAAAAAAAATGTAATTGGAGAAAAAATTAGTCGATGATTCTGAATTTTCACTGAAATGTTATGCTAAGTTCAGCAGGAGCTGTCTGAGGAGATTTAGAAGGGCATATGATAAAGCACACAAAAAGGCACTTTGGAAAGTTTTGATTTTATGTGGTGTTCGTGGAAGACATACATTTGTATGTGGTGTTCATGAAAGACTGGTAAATGCTAGTAAGAGCTTTAATGATAGAAGTAGTACTTGTGTAAGAGAAAGTGGGGATATCAGTGGTTTGAAAAAGATATGAGAGTAAATCAAGGTTGTATGGTGTCACCATGGTTATTTTATATATTTTTCAAACTTCTCACTTCAAAGGAGTCATTCATTACTCTGCTACTAGAAGTAAAGCAGCCTTGGAGCTGCAAGAGTTCCTAGAATAAGGGTCCTGGAGTAAATCTAGGACCTTTTCCAGAGAGGGGTTCTGGAGTAGTTATAAGATAAATGAATGGATGGGTTACTGCTAGAAGTGAAAGTAAGGTGGGGTGATTGTTATGTAATACTTTACCATGGAGAATATAAGGAAGGTGTTGCAATTTCTTTATGCAGATGATGCTGTGCAGTTAGCTAAATCAGAAAAATTGGATAAAATGGAGGGTCAGTTCATTGATGTTTATTGGGGAGGAGGAGGAGGATGAAAGTGAATGGAAGTAAAAGTAAGACATTAATTAAAAAACAAAGGAGGGAGGGGGTCAGAGTGTAAGATCTCTTCAAATGGCAAAGAACTGGAAGTTATGGATGAGTTATTTGTAAGTAAAGTTTAGAGAGGAAGGTAGTGGATAAGCTGAAATTGAAAATATTTATGCAAGGGAGAAAAACTGGGTGTGCATTAAAACCTGTGGTGAGTGAAAAAAATTAAGTGCAGAGTGTGCAAGGAGCCTGTCAGGAGTATGTGTCCCAGTGGTGATGTATGGCTGTGAAACCCAAATGTATATGAGTCAGAAGAAGTGAAACATAAGAGCATTTGAGATGGGAAATATGCATATATAGTTAGGAAATTAAGTGGAATGAAGAAGGAAAATGTGATGACATGAGGATTCATGAGCAAGGTGCATGAAAGTATTTTAGGATGGTATTGTCATGTATAACATGTATTAAATGATAGACTGGTCAAGAAAATATAATTTACAATAGTGGGGATAAGGAGGAAAGGTTGACCATGGAAGAAATGGATAGTTATATTTAGAGAATTGATTAAGGCAAGAAATATTTTGTTAGATGTTTTTTGTTGAATAACTTAGTATGAAAAAGAATGAGGCTGCTTTCAGGTTCAGTAATGAGTGAGTGGACCAGATTGAAGGAAATTGAAAATAGGAGTAGTTATGAGAGTATGTTAAGTCTCGAATTTTGGGATGACCTGTGTATGTGTTGTGTCTGTTACCTATAGAATAGTTTCCCTTTTTTCTGTTATTGCATTGACACAAGGAGATAATTCATCTTTGATATTATGAATTAACATATTTCATGTTTGTCTTTTAATTCCATAGGAAGATGAAGATGCTCCAGTGCAAAAGCCTCATCAAGATGCCCAGTGTTTCGGCAGTGATCTTAATGCTTCACATGATGAAACTGAGGAATATATTGATACAAAAAAACATGAAGATCAAGAAGAGGAGTGTAACAAGGATCATGAAGATATTAAGGAAACAAAACATACAGAGGAAAACTGTCAAGTTGATGAAATATCTTCCTGTTTAGTTTCAGAAGATGATAAGTTAAGTATAACAGGGGGTGAAACATTAGTAGATCCAAAGATGATGGAACTTGTTCTTAGTGAACAAAAGAAGGAAGAAAGCAGAGAGAGTACCAAACAGTCCCCTGCTGATGAATTGAAAATTCTGAGTGATATAGATGTTGCAGGTGAAGACAGCATGAAACCAGATCCTATCAGTACTGTTGATGAGAAGGATGATACTGATGCAAAATGCTTTCCGAAGGAAAACAATGGGGAAACCAATACTAATGAAAAGGGAATCATCACAGAAACAGAAAACAAGAGAATTATGACTAATGACATATTGAAGGATCCAGATGAGACAACTACAAAGGATGACCTTGTGTGTGGTGCAGAGGAAGTTGTTAAGGAAGAAGGTACAAGAAAGGCAGCTGTTGCTAATTGTCAGGAAGTTTTGACTGAAAATGCTAGTAATGAAGACAAAATGCCTGAGAGTTGCTCTACCCCTGCATCACCAACAAAAACAGAGCAGCTCGTTCCTAACATAGAATGGAAATAGTTAAGTCCATTATATTAGAGACCGCTTATAGTAGTAATGCTAAGCAGTTTAGTGTACAACGGATTATGATATTTAAGCTTCTCTGAAATAGAAAAACAGAACCTTAACTTTCCAGGAAAGTTCCAGTTAGACAACAGAAAAGACCAGAACAATAAGAATTTTGCCACAGTGATGACTAAACAACTTAACAACTGGCCATGGCTAATCAGGAATTGCCAGTTTAAACCATCATATCAAACTGCCTCAAGTGATACCAGTGGCATTGTTGACAAAACTTGTTTATCAAAACTTGTCTAGGTGCTTGTGAGGTGAGTACCATGCCTAGCTCTAATTCTAATGTTGCTATAACCCTTCTCAGCAAATTGTGAATCATGTTTAGTTTTAATTTTAAAGTCATCACAGTTCCTGTTTGCAAAATGATGTTTATTGAATGTGATACATTGTATTTGGGGTATATTTCCAGGTGCTGTAATTAATATGAAAAGTTTAGTGAGGCATATCTTGGTTGTCCACATCCTTGGTTAGTTTTAAGGCTGCTGCACACATAAGAAAATCGATGCCATATCAAGATTAGGTTAGGTTAAGCATCAACTTGGATAGTAGCTATGACTCAATTTGTCTCGCAGCATATGCTACTGAAGTACTGCTACTGAAGTATGCTAATGAAGTACTAGCTCTCATTTTTTTAAGCTGATGATCTACTGATGTGAAGCATCAGCTTACCATACTAGTTGTCTGATTTCTATTTTAGCTGCTTAAAAGATTAACACAATTTGGTATCTCTGTAAGTCAAAAGTGATTGGTTACTGCTACATCATGCTCTCGGTACTCTCATACCATGGCCAGCCCATAGCAAAGTCCACCATAAACATCCAACAGTTAGAGCCACAGGTCATAAAGTGTTGTTATGCTTTGTTGTACATTTATATGCAGAAACTGCAGGGTGGTTGAGTGGTAAAGGCTTCATGTCTTCTTTATCGTTACGTTATAGGTGCAAAGGGTTGACTGATATGTTCGAATGGTGTTTGTATTGTTACTGGACTCTGCCTGCTCAAGGTTGCATTGAGTGTGAAACATCACTTTTGGTGATGCTGTGTCATTAGGAATAATCTTGTGAAAAGAATTCACTCCAAAAGAGTTGCAGGAACCATTAGAAAGATACTGGGTAACTGCAGGACTCTTTCATAGAAATTGATCCAAGAAATGGCCTCATTCATTCACATCCACATGGTAGCTGTGATATGTAATGCAACAGAACCATATCTACATATTTACCCTTACCTATGCTAGGAAACCATTTTATCAGCCAGCCCCAAGGGGCAGATGGTTTAATTATAGACTGACTGCTGTGATTGGGATGTAAATCTGTGTGGGCTTAGCTCTGGGCAGCCCTAAGGATTGTTGACATTGTTTTTCTAGAATATTTAATGAAAATCTAAAAATGCAATATCAACTCACTTTTGGTGAGGCTGTATTATTGTGAGAACCATCTTGCCAAAAACTTCTAACTCTAAAGTCTACATTTCCCTGCTACTGGAAATAGTGCCCCGTTGAGCAGTAGGAGCCTTTAGAAAGGTCTTGGGAAACACAGGGATTCTTTTATAGAAATTGGTCCTAGGGTAATTATGCATACATTCAGAGTTGTATACCCAACATTGTGTCACATTCTTTGGACTTTTAAATAGTTAAGCATTTTCTAAGGTGTTGTACTTTTGTAATGCACTACTTCTTACTTTGAGAATTTTGATGCTTAAATTGCTGAGTTGTATCTCCATTAAGATGAATTAAAGGGAATTTGCCTTGACTGCATATCAGTGAGTAACCCCTACACTTGAAATTTGGGCTTGCCATCACAGTTTTATGGGGATCTTAGTCTATTCATCTCATGCAGTCCAATGAAGAAATAATAATGAAAATATGTTTATTTGTGTTGTGATGGTGTTTGAAAGGTAGGAACACTGGGATGTACATATCTTCTATACAGTGTCCTTTATGTAAATTGAGTAAATTTTGGAATGATTCAATGATTATTAAAATTGGCTTTGATGTTGCTAGGGGCTTTTGAAAAAGTAATTTTTGGTCATTTGTTGTTATTTAGTGGTCACTCTAGCAAAAGATTTTTAAAATAAGTTAGTAAATGTTGTCCAGTGGGGCCATTCCTGGCACAATGAGTTTGAATATTACTAGCTTGCACTTTATTATAGTGCAGACAGAAGTCTCTCTTCATCTATATTTTTTTTCATGGTTGACTGTATATGTAACATGCAAAAGTTTAATAGCTTAAGAAATTCTTATTGTATTTTTATGTGTAAATGGATACAAAGAGAATTTTTTTATATTTTTCACTAATATCTATGGTATGATAAGTTATGCAGTGTTGTAAACCTGTTTATAACAAGTAACTAGGTCTTTGAATAACTGTTGGAAAATTTTCCCTGTACTTCCATGGTCATCAGATGTTAATAGATGTGATACAGTTATTTAATCAACTAATGTGATAATTACTTCCTTGCTGTTTAAAATGCTTTAGTTTGTTTGATATTGGGTTGCAGATCAATAATAGATTTGAAAATATGAGCATTTTATCATCCATATATAAGCATAACTCCTTTACTTAAAACTCTACTGAACTTGCATCATTGGTAAAATTAGAGTAATTCTTTGTTTAGAACTGGTATGATTTTTTTTTTTTCTTTGGGGGGGGTGTCATCTTCCCTGGCAAGAAGGGTTATGTACTTTGAGACCTTTGACACAACACTATGTCTACCTATATACGTACATAGGAAGAACACACCACCAACCCAGCATGATCAACGTGTGAATCCTGTTATCATGTATTTGTATGATTTGGGAGGGATCATTACACTCAGAGGCCCTACCTTTCATACTTCCATTTTTCCAATACAGACTTTTCATTTTTCCTGTGCCAAGAATAACTCTTGTTCTTAGGTGCCTCTGAAAATACTGCGCTTGAGTTGCCCTCTGTCAGTAACGTGTTAAGGGCGAGGTACTAGAAGTTGAGGAGTGGCACTGGAGCTCACCAGTTATGGAGACTCTTTTGACATGGCCACCCCCTTGAGGGAGTTCTTGAAGGGAACGGGCATCAAAGATATAGATAGATAGACTTAGCTCAGCTTATTATGGGATCTCTCTTGACTTCAGTAAACTGTTCTTTATTAACACCATTGTGGCCTCACAGGAATTTTCATTTCTTAATCATGTCTATTTATCTTCCTTTATTCCACTGATGGAATATTGAGGGATTTCCTCCTTTCTTCATTACTCATTCCACACCATTTTGGTGCCAGTTATTTTACAGTCTTTTGGACCTGTTCCAGCAGTTCTATGTGATTTCTTAAGTGAGAGACCTGCTCATTTAAACATATCACAGCTTAGGTCAAATGTACATCAAATGCATCTTTCTAAACATCTCTGTTCATATAAGTTATGGTAATTTTGATGATGATCAAAAGATCACTGACTCAAGATGCCCACAGCTTGCATTTGAAGCAGATTGACTTCCTGCAGATAAATTGCTTTGGTACATGATGACTGTAGTATGTCCACTGATAAGTCGTAGTGAAAGATAAACTTCTAGAATGATGTATTTACCATCTCTAGCAGTGAATGCACTCTGAAACCATAGTCCTTATTGTCAGATGTCAATTGGACATTATTCTGCCCACAGCTTTTATTTCTGGGTACTGGCTTCAAATCATAGCATTTAGCACAATTGGATGACTGAAATTCTTTGTCTCTGATCACACTGAGAAGGAAGAAGTAACTTGACGAAAGCAGGATACCTTAAGTTCATTTTCTTCCAGCTTGAAAAGAGGATAATTTTGTATGTCTGTTGCATACCTCAGCATTTCATTGCGTATAGGGCATAGGACATCTATGATGAACATCTCATGAAAAATTTCCTCTGGTTTGTGGCTTAAAGTTTCTCCAAGATCCTTAGCAATTTCTTTCAGCTGCTCAAAGTTTCTCCAAGATCCTTAGCAATTTCTTTCAGCTATGTCATACATCTTGGCCCTGTTGGAATTATATGGATTCATGCACTATCACAAAGAAACTGATTTCTTGAAACTTTGCTTTTCCAGAGACTTTCCTTCATTACCTTGTCTAAATTGAGATGAGCTTCACTCTTCCCAAAAACATGTCAGACCAAGAAGCCCTCTTCCATCAACATCAACTTCTTTACTCTCATCATCTGATGGGAAATTTACTAGCTGTACAGTAACATCATTTGCTTTCTGATTCTTCATTATCGTATTTACCATCTCTTCAGCAGTCATGTACAGTATAAGGAGCATGGTTTGTGATCACTTGATCTTTGTAGCATTCGTGACTTCCAAGCGAACAGGAACATCAGACCATTTATGAGTACATTAGATCCATGTTATAAACACTGATATATATGTAGTCTTTTATCTAATCATGTTGATGAGTGTAAATTTCACTCAGAACTTGACTAGTTATCTTGAGATGTGTTACTCATTCATTTTCCTCCAGAATGAAACTCCATCCATTCTAGAAGTCAAGTAGAGGAATTATGGCATTTTGAAAACAACAACCAGAAGTGACTGATACTCAAGGGATTAACCCATAAACAGTGGCTAACATCAATTGATGTGCTAATTTTTTCCTGCATTTATTTGAATAAATTTTCGGCTGAGCTTTCATATCAGTAGCCTGCAGAGTTCTCTTCCATCATCAGTATGACATGAGAAAAATGTTTATCCTTAGTACCTCTTCAACTACAGTACCATTGTAAGTGCACATTTGTCTACCTGAGGGTTATGCATACATTGTGATCCCACAGAAATTACATAGATTTTTGGATGACCAAATTTTTGAGGAGGAACACTTGTGATAAGTAATCATTTTGTTTATAGAGGAATAACATGACAAATGTGAAGTGAGTGACTTACTGGGTGATTTGTGAGATTATGTAAGAAGGGAAACCTGTAAGGGAGGTGTCCTCACTAAACTTGCACTTGCAGAAGAAATTGCATAGCACCTGCTCCTGCTTTTCTTTATATGTAATCCTTTTGTAGTGGACTTTGGTAAGGAAGAGGGATACCCGCTTTTGTGGAAAAAATTACATAGGACCTGAATGTAATCTTATTTTTTATGTAATCTTGGTGTAGTGGAAGACTGTAGGTAGCAGATGATAATCAAAGAACCAGAATATTTCCAATTAAAAATTCTCCAGCGTCCTCCCCACATGTGCCAGCCACTCATTGTATTCACACTCGTTTGCAACACAAAAGGTGTTATATTTCTTCTTATATCCTTGTTGTTCACTTTGCCTTTTTTTTTAAATAAGAGTGTGTATGAATTTGGAGTAGGTTGTTCAGTATAAAGAAGGAAACAAATCTGTCAATCTTTTCCCTACATTTGCTATCCATTCTCCCTCACCCAAAATGTGAGTGTAAGAGGTTTACCGTATCAAAATATATTCATGTTATTTACCACTAATGCTGTGCCTGTTTATGATATTAGGGTACAGTTGGAAAACAAGCTCATTAGTAACAAAGAAACATTATCACATCTTCCTGTTGTATCAGGAGCTATCAGGCATATCACTCTCACCTTGCCTGAGCTTTCTCATCAGTGGACCAGGCCAACACAAAGGTAATATGTATTCTGTGTATTTTCTGTTACTTTTGATTGCTACTTTATGA